>NGKG01000001.1:3733163-3763545 GCA_002162505.1 Myriosclerotinia scirpicola
CCCCCCCGCCTAACAGTTATTTTTCTCTCCGGTTTTCAAACTCCAAAACATTGACTGATATGATACTACCTACTATCTACCTACTATACTACTAATATTCATGACTTCCGACAAAGTTTGGTATAGGAGACCAGACCTCATTTGTACTTGTGAGCTTCTGATTTCAGATAGCGGACTGCCATCTAGGGACCGCCATGTAGGACTGGCGGTAACTTCTATATATATGACGGAGACTCACAATGGATTATAAGTGTGAGAATTGGTCGAACCACCTTCCATTGTATCATCGTTTCCATAGTCGTGCTTCCTCAGGAACTTCGCCATGTCTTGATAGTATCAAGATTTCCAATCAAAACATTCTCTACAATTCGTCAATTAAAGTCCGAAACGGTGTCAAATTCCCCCGTACATTTAATCCTACAGTAAGGTTGCCGTGCGGCTGATGAGACCAGCCAACGAACATCTACCACTCATTCCTACTGCGCCTTAACAACACAATCGAAAAACTAGCAGATCTTCCTTCAAAAATCTATTTCCGGTCTAATCCTGCGCATGGTGATTTCTTATTGGGTATCAAAGATAATAAGCATTGCCAGTGCAATGCTTATGCGGAACAATATAGGCTCCGTTACGGCCATAACTTCATGATAGTTGAGGATCGTTATGGCTTTACGTGCTGGTTTGATGGATTATGAGAATGTATAGTGGTAGGTATATATAGATGATGGACAGGTTTCTTTTTATTTCCTCATTCTCAGCAGAACTCGCCCACTTTACCCTTCTATCACGCTTGTTTCTTTCGCTCTATATCTGAATTTTTCGATATTTCATCATCAATCAATCTCCATCTCTACTTCATATCATCACAATCTCCTCTTTCACAATGACCTCAAAAACCATTCTCGTCATAGGAGCCACTGGCAAACAAGGCAACGCCGTAATAAACTCTCTCCTAACCCAAACCCCCACCCCCCAAATCCTCGCCCTAACCCGCAACCTCTCCTCCCCATCCGCCCTCAAACTCGTCTCAAACCCTCACATCCGTCTCGTATACGGCGACATCACATCCCTCTCCTCAGCATCCATCTTCCATCAAACCGGTCCCGTCGACGCCGTTTTCTGCATCACCGTCCATGGCAAAAAAGGCTTCGAGGAAGCCCAAGCGAGCAATCTCATCGATGCGAGCATCACCCACCGAGTTTCCCATTTCGTCTTTTCCTCCGCCGATAGGGGAGGCGATTTCGTGAGCGATTACACACCCACCGATGTCCCACACATCAGGAGTAAATACCACATTGAACAAACGCTCATGGAGAAATGTGCAAATTCCCCCATGACCTGGACCATTCTCCGCCCCGTAACATTCATGGAAAACCTAACGCCCAATTTCGAAGGCAAAGCCTTTGCGAAAATGTGGGAGCAGGTGGGTTCCCGCCCCATCCAACTCGTCTCCGTCCACGACATTGGTATCCTGGCCTCCCTTGCGCTGCTCTCGCCACAGCAATTCGCCGGCAGAAAAATAGGCATCGCAGGCGCGGCAATAAACTACGAAGAAGGCAAGAGGATCTTCCAAGAGGTGACGGGGAAGGAGATGCCCGAGACGTTTTGCGTGGTGGGGAGATTGGTCAAGGGGGTCGTGGATCCGGATGTCGGGAGCATGTTTAGGTGGTTTGAGAAGGAGGGGTTTCAGGTGGATGTGGAGGGGGCGAGGGCGTTGGTGCCGGGGTTGAGGGATTTTGGGGCGTGGTTGAGGGAGGGGAGTGGGTTTGTGGGTGGGGAGGGGGGAGCATTAATTCACGGCTTTGGGGTTGGAGATGAGCTATCTATCCATATAACAGTATAAGAGTATGAAAGAATAATGTAATACCACAGTACAAAGCTATAACTCAACCATCAAAGTAAATTGTATAATCGTACTGATTCGTACATATATTCCATTCCCATTCCCATTCCCATTCCCATTCATATTCATATTCATATTCATATTCATATCCTACAAACTCATATCTTTCACTAGGTATTAAAAATTCAATTGATATATCAATAATTATTGATATTACATCACTCCATCCATCCAAATCCCCTCCACAACCTCCACAACCTAAACTTTCAAACCCCACATCTCCAAAAAGAAACCAATATATCAATCAATCCATCCATCCATCCATCTATCCATCCATCCATCCATCCATCCATCCATCCATCCATCCATCCATCCATCCATCCATCCATCTATCCATCCATCCATCCATCCATCCATCCATCCATCCATCCATCCTTAAAACCCCTCCCTTAAAACTCCCATTCCAAACCAATACATACCTCACTACCTCACTACCTCACAACCTCACAACCTCACTACCTCACTACCTCACTACCTCACTACCTCACAACATCAACTGATAGCCTGAATCCTGATACACGATTTCTCTTCATACCGAATTTAAACGAAATATATATTATTTTCAGGATGGGCACCGTGGGATTACCCTCCCGAATACGAAGTATATACGTTAGAATACAATAGGTACATACCGCGAATGACGAACTTCGAAGTCATATACGAGTAGAAAGTCTTACATACCAGAGCCCCCCTTTCCCCAAAGTATGACAGAAACCAAAGAATCCACCATGATTCCATTCCTCGGCATAGAAACAAAGATCTATCATATATTTATTTTATTCGGGTTTCTAGGACGGACCTCTAATACTATCTATCTATCCACTCTTCTCAGGTCTTCCCCTTCTCGTCTCCCTTTCAGAGTCTCTCTTTAACAATATTCTCGCCCGCCTTTCCATATACCCAGTCCATTCCATTCCATCCCCTCCCACATCATCATCCCGTCCCACCGTCCCACCGTCCCACCGCCCACCATACCAACAAACCCCTCAAAGGTCCAACTTCCCACTCGAAAACAACAACAACCTCACCCCCCTCACCAATCTCCTCCCCAACCCCGCCACCGCCACCCAGAACCTATCACCACTCTTATAATCCCTATCCACTTCCACTATCTTCTCAAGACCCTCCCTCAAATACACATTCTTCCCCTTAACCCACGTCCCCAAAACCTTCAAATTTCTCAACCCATCAGCTCGATCTCCATCCATATTCATCACATCCCCATCAACCACAATAAAATCCGCCCATTTCCCTACCTCGATCGCCCCAGTTTGATTTTCGAGATTCCAGCCCCAAGCTGCATTGCGCGTGAAACCATGGATGGCTTGTTCGATGGTGAGCGATTCTTCTGCGTACCAACCTTTGGGACCAGAAGGTGAGGTACCGGTTTTCGGATTGAGACGAGTGATTGCGGCGTACATACCGTGGAAGGGATTTGGGGGTTCGACTGGGAAATCAGAGCCTAGGACTGGACCGGGATGTGATGAAGTTTTATTCAAAAATGAAGGGAAGAATGATTGCATGCGATATGCGGAATTGGAAAGTCGATCCTCTCCAAGACGGTCCACTGCATAGGCCATGTCGGATGTAGCATGTGTTGGCTGGATGCTAGGAAGAATTCCCATTTTTGAAATGCGTACTTGGTCATCAGGATGCTAGGGGGTTTGTTAGAGAGATAGATAGAGGTTTTTGATATGGGTCTTTACAATTATTTGAGCATGCTCGATTCTCAGTCGCCTTTCTTGATTGCAACCATGACAATTAGATCCTAGGACAGCTTCGAATGCATTGATAGCAGCTCGGTTGGCTCGGTCACCAATAGCGTGAATATTGATTTGGTAATCCCAATGGTAATACTTAATAATTCAGTAAGTCTCATGTACAGAAGGAAACAGGCTTAGGGGAAATACCTTTTTGACGACTTCTGTTAATTCAGTCTCGTTGATCAACATCATTCCACTGGTCTCGGGCTTATCAGAGTATGGTTCCAACAATGCTGCTCCCCAAGAACCTAAAGCCCCATCCGCAAAAAGTTTTATTCCTCCAAACAGTAGCATATCACCCCCACCAGAACCATCCCTCATTACCTTAACTTTACGTAGCTCTTGATGACAATAAGTATTTCTCTCTTCACACTCTGCCATGACTCGAATTCTGACGCTCAACTCGTCTCTCCTGGCCAAATCTTGCAAGATTTTCATATCTTCCATTCGCATACCAGCATCACTCATGCCTGTAATACCTACTCTATTCAACTCCCCCATTGCAATTTTTAGCCAGCGCACTTTTTGAGATACATCCGGTTTTGGTGCGAGAGGATATATGATATTGTCCATTGCATTATCGCAAAATACACCAGGTCCGGGATTGGTAATAATTTCTCCACCAGGAGGAGCTTCGGGTAGTGGATCTGAAAGAAGTGAGAGGACTTTTTCAGAAGTCCAAACACAATGAATATCAACTCTGTCGAGCATTATATATAAATCTTTCAACTCAGGGTCTTCAGAAAGTTGTTTCTACAATTCATGTCAGCACAACATATCAATCACATCATGGCTCCATTACCCCAGAAGTTAACAAGAAGAAGATGAATACATACAGCAGTCGGCATCACACCCCCAAAATGCGCTTGATCCCACCCTACCCCTCTAATCCACTTCTCCCTCTCCCCATACCCCTCCCCCCGATGCCGTCCCAACCACTCCTTAATCCTCGCCCTCACATCGTCGACACTCTCCACATCGTACAAACTCACACTCTCCAGCATTTCCCCATACTGTAAAATATGACCATGTGACTCAATAATCCCCGGCAACACATACCCCTCCAACCAAGTAATTTTCTCGCCCTCCTCAACCTTTGGAACCGCATCCAGAACCTGCATGACGAGATCGATTCTGGTGCGGAAACATTGGGCGTTGGGTTGAGTGGGAGAGAGTGTCGTGATGGTGTAGGGTGAGCGCACGCAGTACAGGGCCGAGGAGGTCCATGTGTCATAGAGGGAGTGTAGGTTGGCGGTTATGAATAGTATGAAATATCCCAAGATGAAGAGAGCGAGTGGATGCATCCTACTTGGCAGATCGGGGTAAGTACTGCTAGTAGAAATTGATGAAATTGAGACGGTTGTACTTATAGCACTTGCATGCAGGGGTTCGAAGAGAGATAAGAAATTCTTGATGCTGTGTGATGCTGAGATTGTGTTGCGCTATATTGGATTGGGCTGTCTTGGGGTTACAATTCCCATCAACCTACTTTCGTTCCTTCCCTGTATCGATGGTGGTGAAGATAATAAATATGTGGCTAAAAAGGAGGAAGGAATCGAAGGTGGGCGTGGCATGTGATTATCTCGCAACGAACTTGAGGAAATAATTTTTCATCTCGAACCAAAAGCGACTTCATGAATTATTTTAACAATATTAATCTTTCCAATCCATTGAAAAATATTAAGAAAAAGCACAAAACTACAAAACTACAAACCGCTGAGGAAGTTCAGATTTGAGTTTGAGCTAAAATCTCCCGGTGAGCCTTGTGTTGCTTTTGGACCCGATCCCCGGTGAGGTTAAAAGTTCCGCCTGCAAAAGTTTCCACGAACATTCCAAATCAGATGTACAATCCACGATATCTTTCATTATAAATCTAATAAGCAAGGATATAAATCGTCCATCTCTATGCGCAAGGACTTTTTATCTACTATAAATGACCTTAGAAAATCATCCCAAAAAACGCCGAGCTGATAGCATGCATCATCCCATCCATATATAGCAAATGACACTCCTCATTCATCTCTCATCTCTCATCTCTCATATTTCTTGATCCATTAACATCTTCCTAAAATCATAATCTAAGATCTCAAAAACGTCTTAAAAACCTCCGACTCTGTACAATCCGTCCAAGGATATCCAATCTCCTGCAAAAACCTTTCCAGATCCTTAACTTCATCATCAGGACACACGATGCCCGTTAGTACCTTTCCAATATCACTTCCCGCATTACGGTATTGGAAAAGACTAATATTATATCTTGGTCTCAATGTGGTGAGGAATTTCTCAAGCGCACCAGGTCTCTCGGGGAAATTGAACATGTAGAGTCGTTCATTTGGCACTCCTGAACGACCACCAACTAGGTAGCGGATGTGTGACTTGGCAAGTTCATCTCCAGAGAGATCCGTGGGTTTCATACCGCTGGATGAGATGCGGGAAAGGAGAGATTGGAGCTCTTCGTCTCTTTGAGCGGCTGGTGAGGTGAGGGAAATACCAATGAGGACATTGGCGATGGAATCTGTAGCATATCGATAAGAGAATTCGGTGACAGCATGTGGCATGACGGCCTTGATGAGTTCTGAAAAGGCTCCAGGGGTTTCTGGAATACTGACACTAAGGAGAGCTTCTTTGCGTTCTCCAAGAGCGGCACGTTCGGCTACGAATCGAAGTCGATCAAAGTTCATATTTGCTCCAGAGGCGATGGCTACGAGGTTTCTAGACGTGTCAGGTGATGGGTTGGCCGCAACGTATTTCTTAAGTCCTGCTAACGCAAGAGCTCCAGCTGGTTCGACAATGGATCGTGTGTCTTCGAAAACATCCTTGATAGCTGCGCAGGTTTCGTCCGTAGTGACTTGAATAACATCATCCACGACCTCTTGACATATTCTGAATGTTTCCTCTCCCACATTCTTGACTGCCGCACCATCTGCAAATAACCCCACTTCCTTCAGTACCACTCTTTTTCCAGCTGCCAGTGATTGCACCATAGCATTCGCATCATAAGTCTCCACCCCAATGATCTTCACATGCGGAGCAATACGCTTAACATAAACACCAATCCCCGCAATCAACCCACCACCTCCCACACAACAGAATATAGCCTCCAACTTAGAAATGTTCGTCTGTCTGAGAAGTTCCATACCAATTGTACCTTGTCCCGCAATAACATAAGGATCATCGAACGGAGGGATATTCGTCAACCCATGCAACTTCTCCAATCTTCCACACTCCTCCTTCGCAGCATCGAAATCAGGTCCATGTAATACCACCGATCCCCCCAATCTTGATACGTTGAGATGTTTAATACTAGGCGTACCTTCGGGCATCACAATCGTAGCAGGCATCTTGAGTTTCCGCGCTGAATACGCAACGCCTTGTGCATGATTTCCAGCCGAACATGCAACAACACCTTTCCAGCTAACCTTAGGATCCAAATGTGCCATCTTATTATATGCACCCCTCAATTTAAAACTAAAAACTGGCTGCAAGTCTTCTCGTTTTAACAGTACGTTGCATTCTAATCGATTGCTGAGGTTGGTAGCGGGGGTGAGAGGGGTCTCCTTGACGACTTCGTAGACTCGGGAGGTGAGGATAAGTCGTAGATACTGGATTTAAATGATCAGCTATAGCTTTGACAAGAATCTCGAGTACCCTTACATCAGGATATCCATTTGGCAGAATGAATTCTTGCGGTACGACGCTCCTGACTTTTGATTTTGGACTTTCGCATGGAGGGGATGGATTGGTTGTATATTCTGTCAAAGAAAAGGAATTAAGACTGGGAGTTCGAGGACGACTTGAGGAAGTCTCTCCATTTGTTACTACACCGTTCTCCATATTTGAAGATATATGTTATTATTTTTCAATCGAGTAATATTTTCGAGTCGAGTCATAAAGTTTTGATAGTTTGCCAAATTGCTTGCTTGGTTGGTTGGTTCGTGCCTTTTCGATATCGGAGCTTCTCTCCAATTAAATTTTTGCAGGGATCTTTGAAAATGCCGATGATATCACGTCCTGATATTGATTACATAATTCACATTTTGATTCGATGAAAGCCAGGTGGACTCTGGAGGGGTAAAAGGCTAAAGCAGCATTTGATTAAGCTACCCGGACATCCATCAACAAAATCACGGATTCCCGAGGTCACTACCTACTTATCACAATAACATCAATCACCAAATATGTCGAATGATACACCATTGCCGTCGTCTTTTGATGGCGACACGTATGTACCCATTCATACAATGTTTTTTATTCCATAGCTAATGGCCCAATAGTGATTTCTACGAAGAGAATCGCTGGCAGAAACTAACCCGTCGTCTCAAGGAAGAGCCTCTCATCCCCCTAGGTATGTCCCTCCCTTTCCCATTCATCCAATCCCCCAAGCTAACCTACCCCTCAAAGGTTGTATCCTAACCACCCTCGCCCTCGTTGGCGCAACCCGGTCCATCCGAGCCGGCGACCACAACCGCACCCAACGCATGTTCCGCGCGCGTATATATGCTCAAGGTTTCACACTCCTCGCCATGGTGGCCGGATCCATGTACTGGGATTCCGATCGCAAGAAGCGCAAGGAGTTTGAGGGGGTATTAGCGGAACAGAAAGCTAAAGAGAAGAATGAGGCGTGGATTAGAGAGTTGGAAGCTAGAGATGAGGAGGAGAAGGAGATTAAGAGGTCGAGGGATGAAAGGAGGAGAAGGTCAGAGGGCAGACCGGCGCCATCGGTCGCGGTAACAAATGCGGTAAATGCAGCTGGGGAGGAGGGCGAGAAAGCGAAGAAGGGGATTATGGAACAAGTGCAGGGCATGTTTTGGGGAAAGAAGTGAGAAACTCGGTATTTCCGGTATTTGGGCTGTGGAATCAAACGCACGAGAGGGTTATAGCAATTGCAATTTGGTGTCTGGCGTTATTTGGCGGTTATCAGCTATTGTGTATATCAAGGGGAACGGAACTGTACAAACTCCATTCATTCAACATTATTATTATGAGATTGGTCAAAGGATGACCATATACCAACATCGCAATTTTCCACATATCCAAAGTATCTGTATTGCAACTTTACTTGTTTACGAAAATGTCAAAACCTCGCAAGAATAACTTCCTCAAAAAGCTTGATTTCCCACGCCGTAAGTGCTACACTTATCCCAAATACTTCCTTCAATACCCAATCCCCTTCTCCAAAACTCCGAGCTCAAATCATCAATTCATTGAACCACCACTCCTATTCCCCCCAATAAGTCCTGCCATTTCCAACAACGCCCTATCAGCTTCAATATCGCCCGTCCCAAGATTAATTTTCCTTCTCGCCTCTGCTTCTCTTTCTTCCCATGCCCACATCTCCTTTTGCTTTTGAGCTTCAACATCACCTCCGCAGCCCCAAACTTCCAAACTCTCGATTTCGAAACGGTCCTGGAAATCACTCCGTCTAGTTTCGCTGGGGCGGAATGCTCCTCCGCCAGATGTATAGTTGTGTGTAAAGACACCAAACTCAAAGGATGAATCCAGGTATAGAGATACGGCGCCGAGATTCACATGAGTAGAGAGCCCAGCCGTCTGCTTCGTTTTAGGATGTGGACATCCAAAGGATAAACATGGATGGGCCGATGGAGGTTTAGAAAATGCTACATAGTCCTTATTAATTACAGAGGCATGGAAGACCTCATGAACAGGTTCGAGCTGGAAAAGTAGTGTACTTGTGTCTCCAAAACACTCTTTGTGAGTTTGCTGCCAAGGTGATGCAAGGTAGACACCGAAAACAACTCTTGATGATTTACCACTATTGGGAAATCTTTTGGGTGGTAATGTGTTTGCAAAATTTCTTTCTTGTCCCCCAGTGGGAGAATCTTCAATTCTGTTTCCGGCGACTAAAAGAATGGTTGGAGCACGCCAGTTGAATACTCTGGTTTCAAAAGAGCCCATAGAGAAGCCAGCGTCGCCACCGGAATAGAGTAGTCGGAGTCGACGGAAGAGAGATTCTCCGGGAAGGAAAAAAGAGATTTGTGACAAGACATTTAGGTCCAATATTTCACCTATTTGTGGAAGAAGAGGTTGATCTATCTCGGAAATCAAAGCGGGTGGAGGTGCCGATTCTGTTGAGTCTTTTCGTTTGGTGAAGTCAATGTTCTTCGAGAACAAAAAGTGCTCGAATAGAGGGTTGAAACCATTAAATATGAAAGGTAAGGAAATGGGTATCACAGTGTTGAATTGATGTATTTTAACGCCAGGGAATTTTTCCACATTTACAAATGCTGCAAGAATGTTGTCTGCTGTTTTTCGAAGACTTTTCAACTGTTCGCTGGCGAGTCTTTCGGTATGGTGAGCTAAACTCTCTTGGATTCCTAACGGTGCTACCAACAAGAGTAGCATAATCAATTTTTTGAGATTGTCGGATGGGATCGTGGCTTGAGCTATTGGGGGATCTCCGTGACGGAAAACTTCAATAGCATCAAGAGACTCAAGTGCAGCTAAAGCAAGATCATCATCATCTTCCTCTTCCTCTTCATCATCATTCGCGGCTGCATCGACGGCGAACCCAGTGGCATGATTCTTGATGGAACCCTCTCCTTCTGATAGCGGAGGAGCGCTTTCCGCCTTGTCCTCTTCATTTTCGATCCCCGCACGAGATTCTCTTCTATCGTAAACAGCTAGACTTCGAAATAGCAGCTTGGTCCGATCTCTATTGCCCTTCTTCAGCACCCTTTGATATCTTTCCGTCATTATCACCACCACCATAATCAGTTGTTCAAACCCCAATACTACTGGCGCATCCTGACCAAACGGAAATGCTCCAAGGTAAGATACCATTTGGAATATAATCGGGGATGCGCCTAGTATATCCGGGATCTCCAGGAATCGCGCAATAGTATCTTCCTTGAAATATGCGACTCCATCTTGGTGATCTGCAAGACTCTTAAAGACATCTTGGAATGAAAATAATTCGAGGGGGGTAAAGCATCGTTTTGCAAATTTCCGAGCCTGGAAAGAGATTAGTATGAGTTCTCCAAAGATAGTGGTTCGAGGTCGAAGAGGGGAAATTCCTGAATCGTAAACTTACCAGCTCATGACTCAGCTGCTGTGTTGTAACATGTTTATCACTTCTACCAGACTGACTTTGTCCCATATTTATTTCTGTCTCAAATACATTGCCTTGACTTGTATTACAGGTCTAACATAAACAACAATAAGTTCAATCATGAAGGTAGCATTACATGACGGAGCGCTTACGTAATATGTAGTTACATTAGCGGCCGAAAGTGGTCTCCTTTATTTCAACGTGCCAAAATTTCTACATTCAATGGCTCACCGGGAGCTCACCAGGGAAAATATTGTAACAATCCCCGGTGAGCTTTTCATTGCTCTTTAGCTCCCGGAGACTTGCTGGCCCTTATTTGTTTTTTCTGTGAATTCCTTCTTCCCTATTGCAACAACAATTGCAGAAAGTTATACTTTAAAAACTTCACACCTCCGCTGGTTGCTTACCTTTCACATACCGCCATGGCTTTCCTTTCGTCCCCCCCGAGGATCTATTCAATGCTTAATACTCATGCAATATCTATCCAATACGCCATGTCTTTTGACCAAGCAGAAGCACACTCGAAGGAAAACAAGTTAATTGCACGCAGTCACGTTGACCATTCGGCATGCTGACTTTGTTTTAACCCTTCCACCGCAGACATTTTTGAAGGCTTCTTTCAGCTCCTCACGATTGCACATTCGTTGCGTTGCAAATATTTTAGCCACATCCTCCCTTGTCAAAAGTATGGCTTTTCACAGAACAGCTGAACTATGGGTAACGGTGGGTAAAAAAAAAGCTCACACTGATGATATCTTGAGGTTTTTTCTACTCCATCTGCTTCAGTGCTTCGTCGTTGGTACACTGGTGTTATTTTGAAAATATGCCGCCTTATCCATACACTCCTATCAATTCACATGAACTTCAAATCCGAGTCTTACATATTCTCCCCAAAGACCGTAGAGATTTTTTATCGTCACCGGACAATCTATCCGATCAAGGCATTCCAGTTAGTTTGGAATATGAATCGAGTGGTTCGTTATAAACTCCCAACTTCGTGTATTTCAGTCACTAAAGCAAACATAGTGTCTTGCACTTTACATGTAGTATCCTTAAAAGATAATCCAGAATACCATGCTCTATCTTATTGCTGGGGTGATCCTAATCTTCCACGAGCCAAGATTTTGCTCGATGAGACGGAAATTGAAGTCACCATTAGTCTGGATCAGGCTTTGAAGGCGTTTCGACATGATACAATACCGATGGTCTTCTGGATAGATGCTATATGTATCAATCAAAATGACCCGGTAGAGAAAGCCGAGCAAATCAAATTGATGAGAGATATCTACAGTTGTGCGAATATTGTCGATGTATTTATCCCATTCCATACGTTTCATCAATCTACGAGTATCATTGACTAAATTACGATGAACACCCAAAGATCTTTTTGGGTCGAGGAACCATCGGGACCGATGAAGCAATGGAAGCGGCTCGGCGGGTCGGGCAGGCTGCCTATGATGCGGGGGTTCTTTCCATCACCAGAAAGAGTATGGAAGATTGTGAATTATATATCCGAGAAGATCATGAGGGTTATGGTTTTAATCGCCCGAAAATAGACGACCCGCTCGCGAACGCTAAACTCTCATTATATCAACTTGCTATGGATATCGGCTTTAATTTTCCACGCGCTGGGTGGTCTGAGATCGGTAGACGAGAATATTGGAACAGGCTTTGGATTATGCAGGAGTTCTGTCTTGGTAAAGAATTATTGATAACATGTGGTAAGAAGACTATCCCGTTCCATCCTTGTTTTGAGGCGGCTTGGATCTTTCTCGCCATGCAGTCAACTATGGTCCTCGGAACATATGACCTTCTCAAGTCATTTAATGATCCCGTTTTGGGACCCCGTCTGCTTGAAATATATGAGTGTGTTAATTCTACTCCAACGACCGCTGGTGATCTTTTGGGGGCCAGAAAGCAACATCGGAATTCTGAAAGGTCGGATCTTACGACACTTCTGGAGAGATGTTGCTTAAAAGCATCTAAAGACCTGATTAGGAAAGCGAAATATCCACGAGACTTGATATATGGATTGTTAGGAATGGCTTCCGACGCTGAACTATTGGATATACAGCCCGTTTATACCAATGTTGATTCTGATGAGGAAACAATGCAAATATTCACATCCGTGACAAGGACTCTTTTGAAACGTGGTAATACTGATATACTGGCATGGTGTCAGCAACCTAAAAGTCTGTCCAACCTTCCTAGTTGGGTTCCTGACTTTACTTCTATCACCCTGCAACCCTCTTGCGAAACCAAAAAGGCCGCGCTTTTTTCTGCTTCTGGGAAATCCTCGATTTCCATTGTCGCGGGCGCCACATATATACACTCGAGGCGTATTATGGTAAAGGGTGCCAGAGTTGACACAGTCATAGATCATGGCAGTCTATTTACTGGCGATGAAACAAGCGGCATTGTAAACAGAAGCACCGAGGAATACCTGGAAATCCACGCAATTATAACCCGATACTTTGACGAGATAAAGTCTTTCTGCCAGCAAGCCCAAACTATGCGCCCATTCGGTACAACCTTAACATTAAAAGATCACCCCAGGTGGTTCGAAGCATATTGGCGCATCCCATGCGCAGACCAAACCGACAAATACACATTTCGAACACGCGCCGCGGATGCTTCACTAGCGGGCTACAACGATATTCGAAGATGTATGAATATATACTCTGAAATGGCCAATAACACCATCACACCGCATCTTAGCCCTGAAAAACTGGATGCTCATAGCGCCGAGCACAGAAGACTCTTACAAACGGCCGCATATGCCTCTTACAAGAATGCAATGGCTTATCAGCACAATCGAAGACCTTTCATATCAACGCAAGGATATGTAGGGCTTATTCCTGGTCACTCGCAGCCGGGGGATGTTATCATCATTATCTTCGGCGCAGTACAACCATTTGTAGTACGGAGTGTTGGGAATGGTAAGTGGGAGTTGATCGGGGAAGCTTATGTTCATGGTATTATGGATGGAGAGTTTATGGAGACTGATTTTCAGACGGAGGATTTTGTTTTGTATTGACTTTGTTTGCCACCAGGCATGGGCACCCGTACCCCATCCGGCATTTTTGAGGCCTATAGGGTATTTACCCTACCCCGTTGGGATTTCTAGGGTATTCACCCTAGAAGCCGGCTAGATACGAGTATTATTATGAGTTTTTAGTTGGGTAATTATACTATACTCGTTCAAAGTTGAAGTTATCCTTGACTTATAATAAACAATCATATATTATCGTCCAAAGCCAAACTAATCCTAGTACTAAATCGATCAAAAATACCTTGGAGAACCCTGGGTATACTCTACCCTGTGCCCAACCCTGTTTGCCACTTCTTGCTCTTCCGCCTTCCTCTTTTTGGGCACGACTGGTTTCGGGTTTCTGTCACTGTGAAGACTCTTGGTTACTGAACTCTTTTAAATGGAGAATCTGTCTTAGTGGATCGTATTTACGGAAGGTGTTATTTTGAGTTATTAGTTTTTGGAAGGGTTGGCTTATAAAATATATGAGGTACTTGGTATTGTAACTTTCTTACCGCACATCAAGTGAAGATTCAATATTTGAGCGGGGCATCAAGAATAGTAGAGACTAAGAGTCGATGATAGTCACACAAGAGAGAAGTAAATCATCGGTTTTGTGTCCTTATTATCCCGTCATTTGCTCATTTGCTCATTCATTCCTTACCAAAAGGCGGACATCCTGTTTTTTCTCGTCTCAATCTCTAAAGTGCTAGTATCTTATTTTCCCTCCTAGTTCCTACTCCTATTTAGACGGAAGACCTCC
Source organism: Myriosclerotinia scirpicola (assembly GCA_002162505.1). Classification (NCBI taxonomy): domain Eukaryota; kingdom Fungi; phylum Ascomycota; class Leotiomycetes; order Helotiales; family Sclerotiniaceae; genus Myriosclerotinia; species Myriosclerotinia scirpicola. Next base: position 3,747,693 of record NGKG01000001.1, read on the forward strand.
TTCTCAAACCCCCACTTGCATAACATCTCCAATCAGAAGTACCTAGGTAGAAATCTGAACTTCGGATGAGATAAATTTCAAAACGGATTAGTTTTCGAATATGGAATACTATCAATTGAGAAGGACATTCGATACAATAAAAGGCCATGTATCAAATGTATTTAATTAACTTCTTAAGAAGTTGAAATATATATCGACTAAAACGAGAAATTGATATCCTTGAAAAAAATAGATTCTGCATATTCAATTCCTATTTGGTATCGGAAAGTATAAGTTGATCTCTATAAATTTTGACTACACAATTTGGAATAATATTCAATTCACAAATGTAGGAATCGAACTATAGCTAGAATTCCAGAGATCAGAATCGTAATATATCCATATCAAATGAACTCAAAGTTCGACATATCTGGAAAGACACATCTGATCTATTTGATTGACGTTTGTTGTCGGAAGAGTTGAGATGAAAGGTGGGAATTGAGTGGGTTAATTTAAAGTATCCTGACATGCGCAATGGAAAGAGTGAGATGAGTATCGTTTAAGTTGGATTCTGTCACTGAACTCTGTATTCTGTATTCTCCGGAAGAAGAGAGAATTGGCTTTCATGTTTTTGATTGATTCTTTCGGTTTCTGGGGTCTGGTTGGGGATGGAATTTTGAAGTTGTGATTTGTAATTTGTAATGAAGCGAGTAATCTATAAGACGGTATCTACTCACAAAGTAACCTTGGTATTGTTACAAAGATGGGTATCTAGGTAAGTAATTTTAACACTTGAGTCTTTCCGCTACAAGAAAATACTAACGGAATTCATTTCTAGCTTATGCCAAACCCAGGAGGTTACCAACCTTATCTCATTACTTTCCCAAAGGATACTGATTTACCAAAGATCGTTGATATCATCCGCCCACTCCGATTGCAAATGATCATCCAGAATGTGCCTTCAATCCGACACATTCTCCTTGATGCTGCAGTAATGGGAACCCAAAAGTCATACTACGATGTTGACCGACCCCTCACTGAAGAGGATCTTGATACCATAGCCAAGAAGCTTAACCTTGGCCGTTGGAACTTCTACAGCGCTTTGTACGGCCCCAAACCTGTACGCGATGTCCTCTGGCAAGTTGTTAAAGACTCTTTTGGAACTATCGAAGGTGCCAAATTCTTCCTTCCAGAAGATATCAAGAAGAAATGTGTTCTTCACATTCGCGCACAAACCCTACAAGGTATCCCTACAATCGATGAGCTTTCCTGGGTAGACTGGCTACCTAATGGTGCCCATCTTTTCTTCTCGCCTATTTCCAAGATCTCTGGTGAAGATGCTACCAAGCAGTACACTTTTACGCAAAAGATGACTCTTGAGGCAGGATTCGACTTCATTGGAACCTTCACCATCGGTATGCGGGAGATGCATCGTATCGCATGCTTAGTATTCGACCGTGAAGATGAGGACCAGAAACGTCGAGCTCACAAGCTTATTCGTGAACTCATTCAAGTGTGTGCTGATTATGGATGGGGATAGTACAGAACACATATTGCCTTCATGGACCAGATTGCCGAAACATATAGCTGGAATGATAATGCGCAGATGAAGCTGAACGAGAAGATCAAGAACCCTCTCGATCCCAAGGGCATTTTGGCACCAGGAAAGAACGGTGTTTGGCCCTCATCATACGATCTTTCAGCCTAGAAGTTAGATGCCAACTGCAACAGAACGAGACCTTGATCGAATTGATAGAGCGGATGACCAGATAAATTACGTAGATATCCAATATCTCACAAAACAGCGATGCGTACTCTGTAGTCCACGAGACTCGTCACGTTTTTGCCTTGAACGCGTGAATTCGGAGCAGATCAGCGTCTTGAATTTTAGTGGTGATGTGATTAAAGCGTGTATCCTATCACTGTACTTGAGTAACTGATTGCTATGTGACGTTGGGGACCCGGGATAGTATGATCCAAATATCGAATGCCTCATTTACTAGAAATTGATGCGATTCATAGGTAGAGAAACCTCAATACAGCTTAGATTCCAATTGAGATTAATAATGTTTTAGAGATGTAGAATTGATTGAAGTGAAGTGAAGTGAATGGTATTGTTTTGTATTGTCTTGTCTTTGACGAAATTTTCGTCCGCTCCTTGACGGTGAGGTCAGCCAACCCACTTTGTACCAGGGTTTTGGATCGTGCTTCTTTCTACTGCTGTGGTATATTCCTTCCATTTACAGTACAAACTATCCGCAAAAACACATCGAGAAAACATCAGAAAACATCAAAAATTCATCCAAATCAACTTCAAAACATAATGGGCCAGATGTAAAAGAATCCCTATGCCCAAATTGATCGCCATATGTTATCAAAGCAGTGATAACTAATATTATATTTCTTCCAGTGAACCACCAGCGGATAAGCGTCCAAGTGTGGCTGAAATCCTCGCACATAAATCGTATCCAGACACGATATGGGGACTGACGCCAACGAAAAGTGGAAAGTTAGCTGTTGGAAAGGGTAGAGGAGGACCGTTTAATATTGACTGGGAGGTTCATGGCAGTGGAGAGACGAAGGTTGTGGTGAGTTGTTGAAGGGACTGGGTTTGAGTTTGTGTAACATTTATCACATGCGAGTGCATGACGAATTGGAAAATGAAGAGCAGGCAGCTCAAGATGCTGTGACTGATAAAATATCATGTTTACGGACATGAAAAGTCTCATTTCCAATCGCCAGTTCTGTTTACCTGCAGAGCTTCATGGCCCGTCAGGACTACACTTACTTTTTACATGGTCACGTTATTCATCCATCATCTGCTAATCTTTGGGTCACCATCCAGTGGATTATGGGATTAGGCTCCAATAAGTCGACATGGCAAAGACAAACGCTATACTTTGGTCACGAAAGAGGAGATAAGTATTCCTCATTGGTGTTTGATAATCGAGGTATGGGCGCATCAGATACCCCCATCTTACGATATTCTACCTCCGAGATGGCCAAAGATTGTATCGAGTTACTCGATCATCTAGGTTGGACGAAGGATAGACAATTAAACATCACTGGGGTTAGCATGGGTGGAATGATTGCACAAGAGCTGGTGAGTTCTCCATATACTTGATTAGTTACATCGTTCAAGACTCGCGTTGCTAATCATTCACACAGGCATTAATGATACCAAACCGAATTGCCACTCTCAACTTACTTTCAACGTGTGCTTATATCGAAAATACAACCAGCTTCTTTGAAAATATGCGGACAAGGGTTATGATGTTTGTTCCTAAGCCAATTGATCGATCGGTTCTTGATGCATCTCTTTCACTGTTCCCCGCTTCGTGGCTATCATTGCCAGATACTAGTTCGTTCATCCCTTTCCTGCCTCTTAACGCCTTCTCTGGCAACCATTTTCCATCACTTCTGACACTCCCTGCCTTCTCTGGCAACTATTTCCTATCACTTCTGACACCCCCTGTCTTCTCTATTCCAACCAATTAACAGCACCCTTAGCTCATCTACCTGCCGAATCGACCCCCTTGGTTGAGCCCCCACCAGGCCATCATTTTCCTTATGCACACTTCTCCACAAACTACGAGCGCTTTGCTGCTGCCGAACTAACTAAGCGGCTCGATCCTAAGTCCTTCAAAACTCTTGGGTTCATCCTTCAGGCGATTGCTGCTGGTTGGCATTACAAGAGCCCTGCGCAGTTGAAAGAGTTGGGGGATAAAGTGGGAAGGGAAAGGATTGCTGTCATGCAGTGAGTATCTCTCCAAAACTCTGTTTGGCTACAAGCTTTTGAGACAAGATGACTACGACTGATGCACAATACAGCGGCACGGTCGATCAACTAATATCATTTCCTCATGGCGAAAAGCTCATCGCATTTCTTCAGCCAGGTAAACCGGAAATTAGAGAAGGCGTTGGGCATGCGATACCTATTCAGGAGGAAGATTGGTTTCATAAGAAGATGTTGGCATTTTTTGAAGAGTTCAATTGAGATGATATCCGACTACATCTAGATTATACTGCTACAATACGTAGATAGTTTCATCACACATTTTCCGTTATTCGTCACTGAATATTCACTCCCAAGCATGAATCAAATCATTTATCATCGTCTTCCCAATAAACAAATGAATCATGTGCATCTATCTATCTTATAAGACTTCCGGGTGGTGGCTGTGCTATATCAATTTGGGCTATACCAGCCAGCCAGCCAGCCAGCCACACTGCTGGCATTAAGCACGATTCATTCCGTGTTTCCGTTACCGAATTAAAAACTATCACTAACTTCATTTTGCATCATCACCAGATAATCTTTCGATTCCTCGACTATTACTTCAATATGGTACCTAATCTTGAATTGTGGTTGGCTAACTGCAGACTGCAGTATCAATATTTTTCAACTTCACATTCCATACTCTCCTAATAACGAAGGGGTAAAATTAGCCGGAAAGACTACTCCTTACTGTAAGGACTGAACTTAGAAGCCCGGTTCCGACGATGATTGAGGATATACCAATAACCTACCTACCCTTTGGGTTCTGCAAATATGCAAATATGCAAATATGCAAATGCAAACGCCCCACAGTGTCAGTGTTTAACCTTATAAATCTTGGGCTGATAGGCACATTGTCGCAAATACATCGGTTGTTTCGCTTCGTCAAGGGAAAAAAAAGGAATCCCCTCTGGATTCTTCGGGGTTTGCGTTTATTCAATTCTATCGCGTTCGTGTCCTTGTCCAACCAGGAAATCTACTCTACTCTGTTATTCGTAGACTAGGAATGGGAAAAGGAGCCCAAATCCTAAAGCTACGAATCCACTAAATGAAGAACACGACTCGAACTGCGCAAATCTCTTCTCTCTCAACGCTACAACATACCCATTACACGCGCTACCTTATCGTTATGCTATTCCAGTAGGAATGCCACAACTGTTTCAGCAGTATCATTCGACTTGTTCCGTATTCTATGATCTTCAAACATATTTGCCCGATGAAAGTAACACAAATTACCCCACCATAACATAACAACGAAGACTCGACATCCCTTCATTAGAGCTGTGTGCTCATCGGCTGTTGGATTTCTCTGGGGTTGGTAGTGAAGAAGAGACTGTGACTGGAACTAGGAGGTCGGCAAGACTGATCGCCCGAGCAAGAAAGGACTACAACTACTAACTAGTGGATGTATGCGATAAAACTTTGCGATGGAAAATCTGCCGCCTGCATTGAACGGTCTCTCCATAACCTCCTCTAAAGATGAAGAAGCAAAAGATCCAATGCAAATTACATCGATATCCGTGGATCCAAATTTGAGTCCTCTGGCGCCGCGGGATGAGTTGGGCAACGTAGGAGTTCTCGAATTACTCGAATCTGACGAACGGGCCGTTTTTATACTCGACCTTACGAAACTAGATGAGACGACACCGATATATACGAATCCGCGGTTAAAGGAACTACAAGTGCTGGGAAGTAAAGTCGGAGAAACTCTTGATCTGGGCGTGGCTACGAAAGATGAAAAGCATAAGGGATTTTTAGAATGGGCAGGAAAGGATTTCAGCGACGGAAAAATACCCGTAATACTATATTGTGGAGTGAGATGGACTGCGCAGACGATAAAGAATAGGTGGAGGGTCATTGCTGGAGATGTGGGAGGGAGGGTAGAGGGAATTGGGGAAAAACCTATGATCCATCGATCGCAAACCCTGTCGCCTCAAAAGGCAAGCCCTATGTCGAAACCTGACGACGCGCCTAGATCCTCCTTAGAATCACAGCTGGAGGCATATCGACTCCATCGGGAAGATACAATATCGATATTTCCGCCAGCGCAAGAGCCGGTCACTCTGAAGGGGTCTCTTGAAGTGGAAAAAACTCCACTTGGTCCATTCGACATATTAGCACCAGATACGATAGTAGAACTGTCACCTCATGTACGGTTTTTCCTGGGTTTTGATTGGGCATCTACAGAGCTAGGCCCTATACATTCTTGGCCGCGTGAGCTACGGAGGATGTGCAACTTTCTCATGTCAGATCCAAGACCTGCGGCTATGTATTGGGGTAAAACCAGGGTTATGATGTACAACGAACCATATGTGATAGTCACAGGACAGAAGCATCCGGCGATGATGGGGAAGCCTTTTTCGGAAGCATGGGCTGAGGTTGAAGATGCGTTTAAAGGTCTCTTCGACAAGGCCTATGAAAGTGGTAAAGCTTCGACCATGGATGATGCAAGGTTTTATATTGAAAGGCATGGATATTTGGAGGAGACGTATTACTCCTTGTCGATTCTACCGTTCAGTTGCATCAGTTACGGTTCTAACCTTGCTTTGTAAGTCTCTCCTGTGCATATAATTGTTAAAGGGCCACACTAATATGATTTTTAGTTACAATCCTGTATTTGACACCACGAGGCAAGTTATTGCAGATCGTAGAATGGTATTTTTACTACGACTGGGGCAATTCATCGCTTCATCACGAGAACCCAAGGACTTTTGGCAGCAGCTTTTACGGGGGCTCGAACTAGATCATCCAGATTTACCCTACGCTTTGTTATACTCAGCGGGCAACGATGTTAATGAAACACTTTCCGAATCTTCAGCATTAAGCAATAACTCTAACTGGGTGCTGGAGGGTTCTGTAAGAGTTCCAGATGCTGCGAAGCACGTGCCGAAACATATCAACTCCGACTACCCTATGGAGGAATTCTTACCCAGTTTCAGTGAGCTTGTCAAATCAGATTCGCCTACACTCTTACACCGGAAAGATGGTACTATCCCTGCATCTCTTACTGCGGCTTTTCAAGGTACAATTGCTTGGGATACAGTCGTTTTCTTGCCAATCAGGGCAACTACCGATAATGTTCTTGGCTTTCTTATTATTGGACTTAATGCTCGACGGAAATACGATGATGACTATCGATTATTCATACAACTTCTCAGTCGACAGCTTGCCACCTCAATGGCTGCGGCAGTACTTGTTGAAGATGAGATTCAACGTGGTCGTATGGCTGCCGAACATGCTTATCAAGATCGCAATCGGCTTTCGAGGAAGCTCGAGATTCAAGCTCATGAAGCCTCAGAGATTGAAAGTCGCTTCAGGAGAATGGCTGATCTAGCCCCAGTTGGGATGTTCCATATTGATGCGGATGGCAAGTTGATTTATGCCAATGAAGTTTATTATGATTTAACGGAATACCCGAGAAATCTCAACTCTCCGATGGTATGTTATGATTTTTTTGGCTCAAATTTTCATATGGCTACATTGATAGATATGCGTTTCGATCTGCTTTGAACAATCGTGGGTTATCATCTTATAGGGACTATTCGATGTGCCAATAACCCTTGGGCATTTAGGCACAATATTTACAATCATAATGTGATTTGAGTTGGCTTCTTTGCCCCAAGTCGTTTCCTAGCTGTTAATCTCAACCCATCTACAGCAGTCTTTCATTTCATTATAATCCCCATCTAAGTTTTGTATTTCGCTAACAACTCTGTTCTAAAGAGCTGGTACGAGGTTCTCTTGGAAGAAGATTGGCCAAAAATGGATCTACAGTGGACAAGGCTCATGGGTGGGGAACCTGTCTCGTTTGAAATTCGCCTACGAGCACTTTTTAAGGGTGCTGACAAGATTGGGGACGAGGAAATTGATGGCCCAATTTGGATAATAGCTGCTGCATATCCTGAAAAGGCGGATGATGGTACAGTTGTTGGAATTTTAGGTTGCTTGACCGATATCAGTCGACAGAAATGGGCAGAAGATTTTCAGAAACGAAAAATGCTAGAAGCAGTTGAGTTAAAACGACAGCAGGAGAATTTCATCGACATGACGTCCCACGAAATGAGGAATCCATTATCGGCCATTATTCAGTGTGCGGATATGATTGGAAATTCGGTCAGAGAGTTCGATGGAGGGACTAGTGATGTAATCCTTCCGAGAGAGGCGGTGCATGGATATGCAGACGCTGCTTCAACAATTATACTGTGTGCCCAGCATCAGAAACGAATCATCGATGATATTCTCACATTGAGCAAGCTGGATTCTGATCTATTGTTCGTTACTCCTACTGAAGTACAGCCATTACTTATCATCAAAAACGCACTGAAGATATTTGACGGAGAGTTACAAAAGAGTGACGTCGCGCTGAGATTTCATGTGTCGCCCTCATTCGAAGAACTCAAAATTGACTGGATCAAACTGGATCCCAGTAGATTAGTACAAGTCCTTATCAACCTCGTCACAAATGCGATCAAGTTTACACAGACTCAAGCAAAACGGAATATTGCCATAACAGTGAGCGCAGCCCTCGAGCCCCCTAGCACACCAGGTCTTGTGTACCTTTCAAAAAGCAATAATCACAAAGAACACACTCCGGAGAGTGAATGGGGAGACGGAGAGATTATATACCTACACATCGAGGTTCAGGATAGCGGACGTGGCCTCGATGAAACGGAACGCAACCTCCTATTCAAGAGATTTTCTCAAGCGTCACCACGAACACACGTTCAATACGGTGGATCTGGTCTCGGCCTTTTTATCTCTCGGGAACTTACAGAGCTTCAAGGGGGCCAAATAGGCGTGGCCTCAAGAGCTGGTGTGGGAAGTACTTTTGCATTCTATATTCGCACTCGCCGTTGCGATCCTCCCGACGATAAGGATTACTCTGTGCCTCAAATGGATGTTCAAGCCCAAAACACTATCATTACAAATAATTCTCTCGCGCGGGTTAAAGGACCTAGCCGTAATACTCCAAGAAGTCGTCGTTCACAAAGTCCGGCGTCGTCAACCCCAAAACATATCCTTATCGTGGAGGACAACATTGTCAACCAAAAAGTAAGTTGTTTTCTTATATTTCTAGTATTTCGGGCTAACCATTCATTAGGTCCTAAGCAAACAACTCCGTAGCGCAGGATGTATTGTCAGTGTCGCAAACCATGGCCTCGAAGCCCTCGAATTCCTCGAGAAGTCCACATTTTCGACAACCTTACCAGAAGACGTCCCGGGCATCCCATGCAACATTCTGTTGATGGATCTTGAAATGCCAATAATGGATGGTCTTACGTGCGTGAGAGAAATACGCAAATGGGAGTTAGAAGGGAAAGTCAAGGGGAGAGTCCCAGTAATAGCCGTTACGGCTAATGCGAGGAGTGAACAGATTGCTAGGGCAAAAGAGGCAGGGATGGATAGTGTGGTTACGAAACCGTTCCGCATAGGAGAATTAGTGCCGGAAATGGAGAGGTGGTTAACGAGGGGCGTGTTGTTGACTCCTAATGAGGGGGTGAAGGATGAGAGGGGTGTGGTGGAGAGGAGGGACAGTGCGCCGATTTGAGGTTGGAATGAGGTTTGTGGTTGATGGGCAAGGGAAAAGTCGCAACAGGTAGGTGTATGTGTGTGCGAAATGACATGAAATGGCGTTTGGATCAAATAAGATGTATGGATGGAATAGAGGAATATTATGTAAAGAAGTAGGGGCTGGGAAAGGTATATACGCGCATATTCACTGCATTTGCAAGGTACAGTATATATGGGTAGGTTTACGTTTATGGTACTAGAATCGGGCTACGGCATAACATATCGAGGGCGTTCAGGGTTCGGCCTGGTGATGTAGCATTTGGCGCAAAGAGTTTATCGTACATGCTGATTCGAGGCTCGGTGTCGACTTTTGATTTGAGCATATCATAAAAAGCCATAAGGCTACGGCTGGGTTATGAATTGGATTGATCTGGTTGACTTGAAATTACGTTGTGGTATTTGAGTTTGAATATATGTGATAACATAGTGAATACATGTCTTTAATCTCGACGAAGTACCCAAGTCCCTCCAGAGCCCTTGTGGTCGAGGAATAACTACCTATATGACGATGCCGGTTTGCTTTCCTACAGTACAGCGGCGGAGAGGGAATGGGGGATACCACTAAGTTGTATATTATTGGAGGGAGGGAGGAAGATTTACCTGGAGGAACAAGAACACGGAGATTGAGTTGCCTTGCTTGTTTGAGGAGCGATAGGAGAATAACTATACCACATACCTAGATGCGTTCGTATGGGAACAGTGTAAATTCAATATATTCGAATCTTTCTCCATTGTCGTTATCATCATCATACGTTTCATTTAATTCACTGTTTTACTTGCAGCAGATTCATGAGTTCTTGACCCGGGACCCGCTTCATCCCTTTTGAAGTTATCGTAGTATCCCATCATCTCTATCCATTCCAAGGTTATCCATTGGTGTGGTGCCTTACTAATTAAGCAAGGGTGGTGCAAAATTAACCATCAAACATTCCATATACCTGTATACCTAGGTATATATAAAGGTACGAAGTACTAGGTACCTTGATAGGTATCTTACATACTCGAGTATATCTCAATTGATAGGATCACATTGTGTTGTCGCGTTAACAATCGATAACTCCAAGGTCACACTGTTACAACGGTATCACCATTCATTCACAACACTCGTTTTCCCCAGGAACTTTCTTAAGATGGAAAATCAAACAATGTCTTCTTCTTCTTCTTCTGGAAGAGGCTTTGATGCCAATGACTGGTTCACCAATAAGTCAATCACGCTCGTTACCACGATTTTAGCCATTGCTGCCATACCTTGGATATTTCGATTTATTCGGTACAGACAATCATACAGAGAATATGTAAATCTCATATCAATCTTCACTCCTACTTCAATTTTACACTCACTGATCAACTTCACAGGCGTCTGGGATTCCTTGCCCGCCTTTCAGTATTGTACTGGGCACGCTGAAAGCTATGGGTGAGCAATATGCTCAAGCACCTATGAATGCACATCCTCATGGCATTATGACTATGATATATAAAAATTATAAACTAAAAGATATGTTCATTCTGGATAATTGGCCATTCTTTCGATGGAGACAAATTATTATTTGTGATCCGGTATGTTTACCTCTTACATCAGAATTTATACAATTGATAGATATGTCAGAGTATATATTTGACATCCAATAGAACCTCGCTGCACAATGTACGCAGAATCATTCACTTCCAAAATCGGCTATCGCCGAGTATTATGTTGGACATATTACTGGGAAGAGAAGTATCCTGCTCACGGGAGGTTTGGAATGGAAGAAGAATCGAGCCTTGTTTAATCCCGGATTTGCTCTCGCCCATTTGACAACACTCATTCCAAGTATTGTGGATGAGGCCGAGGTTTTTCGCAATGTTTTAGGCAAGCTTGCGGATTCTGGAGAGGTTCATCCGATTGAAGAAGCGGCTGCCTTTGCGACCATTGATATTATGGGTCATGTTGTTTTGGACATCAGTCTCAACTCTCAAACTATGGAGAATGAACTGGTCGAATACTTTCGGAAATCTATTTCTTGGACACCGAAGATTGTTGCGACCAATCCCCTGGTCAATTTCAATCCATTGGGTCCGATCATGCGAAAATATTATCAATGGAAGATGGATAGCTATCTGAACAAGGTCCTGGATTCCCGATTTATGGAGAAAGGAGGGAATGCATCCAAGGATAGGAAAAAGCCGGTTATTGATGTCGCTCTCGATGAATATATTCTTCAGCAAGAGGAGGACGATGTCGCATTGGGTGATCGAGGGTTGGACCAAACATTCAAGCAAGTGTCGATTGATCAAATGAAAACATTCCTCTTTGCCGGTCATGACACAACTTCAAGTACCATCGCATATACATATCATCTTCTAGGCAAGAATCCTAAGTGTTTAGCTAAAGCACGCGATGAATTGGACAGGGTGTTTGGTAAAGATACTTCAAGAACTGGGGACATGATCAAAGACAATCCGAGTATCGTGAATCAGTTACCATATGTCTTCAGCTGTATCAAGGAAACTCTGAGAAGATATCCACCAGCAGACACAGCACGACACGGAGATGATCTCGTACTCGACTACGAAGGCCAACAATACCCCACCAAGAATTTCATGATAATGGTTTCCGTTCATACCATACACCATCGCGAGGATCTTTTCCCTTCACCTTTCGAATACATCCCCGAACGATTCATGCCTGCGCCAGACAACTTTCAAGAAATCCCCAAGAATGCTTGGCGGCCATTTGAAAAGGGATCTCGAGATTGCATTGGACAAGAACTTGCTCTTCTCGAAATGAAGGTCATCATGGCCATGACTTTGCGAGAATTCAATATCCAATCTGATTATGACACTTGGGATCGAAAGCTAGGTAGGAAAGATCCTGGGGGGATTCTCAATGGTACACGTGGGATGTTTGGTGAGATATATTCCAAGAAGTATTAAAATGGTATCACAAATGCTAACGAAATCCCAGGAGATCGTGCTTATCAGGAATTAATCGCGAGTGCTAAACCTTCTGATGGGATGCCGGCGAGGATCGAAAGAAGAAGGCATAATTAATTCGATTGTATTATTACGATTTGCTAGGTCTGATGATGGTGTCGACCGACGTTCCGTGCCATGCATGACTGAAGTGAATATCGGATGATGAAAATGTTAGATGGAAATCTTACATCATACCATCACTGTGTTTCCAATTGGTTGACTATTTTCTTTCTCTTTACCTTGGGATTCTCTGGCAAATCATTTAATTGGAGGAAATTAATCACGCAACAATATGTTCTTAAATGTGCAGACCAAGTTTGATGCGGTACTATGAATCCCCTATCCCTCATTGTTTCTCAGTGTAGTTGCCATGGTAAAAATTGGTATTAAGGTTCTAGGCCTCGGGGTTCCAGGCCAGGAATCTACAAAGGTCGAAGACTCGAAGCAGTCCCAGCCAAAAAATTGACCCACATCCTCTACGCATTCGCCAACGACCGTCCTGATTCAGATGGAAGAAAGTTATGGGATGGCCTCGCTCAACCCCTGTCCAAACCCTCCTTGTCTCAACCTCGTCTCAACTTTCAAGCTTTCCGACGAAGATTAAAAATAAGATAAGCGATGTTGACAATGCAGGGGTTCTGACAGTTTTCAATCAATCTTTAATTTCGAAGACTTAAGCTTACAATGTAAGCTTCTATTCTGCTGCTTGTTTCCCCGGATTTGGTTGTGTGGTCTGGATGTAGAAGGCGCCTTCCTATGTGACAGACAGTAATAGGGGTGCTTTTATCAAGTCACATGTGTACGCACTAGCTTAGAGTGGCAAGGGTGGCTTATCTACCCTTGCCTTTCTGTTCTACAATTCATATCCTCTTCTCTCCAAACACACCATTCTTCTGTGACCTATCTCCAATTGTGAGACAAGAAGTATGAGTATATTTTCTTGGGAGTAGGTGGTGAAGGCGTGAAATGTTTTGAGAAGGGGGAATGTGAGACTTGAAGGCTTCATCTGATGTTGGGTTTGATTCAGAAAGTCAAAATGTTTCGGTTTGTTGGTCCGAAGTGGTTGGGTAATCTCGCAAATGTTGATAGAGTAGGGGAAGTACCGGGGTTTCGAACAACATTGGGTTGATGTCACTGTATGTCAACTAGGTTCTTTCATCTGAAGTCCGTATCAGCCCTTGTTTTTTCGTCCTTACTGTCGTCAAGTGGTGCCAGTGCATAGCTCAAGCAGTAAGCTTAACCGCCACATAGTATGATCTTCTACCAGCATGGAGAGCCTGTATTTCGGAATGCCTTCTCAATCGTTCGTGGGGGTTGAGTGTCTCGTTCTCGAATTGTGTATAAGTACATGATGTTTCTCCTACAATCGGTTTTCTTTTCATCATCATCATCATCTTCTTCATCTGATTTTCATCTCTCAATCTACAGCTTGACTGTCTTTCCATTCATTTAATTCTGTGAACTACCCCTTTTTTTGCGGCATTGTTTTATTTACATATTCATTCAATATTCATCGTTCATATTTGCCGGTCCATTCTTTTTGTTTCTAAACAGTTGATCTTAAATCATACCAATACCTATCATCTATCATTCCACTCTTAAATCAATCAACTCAAAATGTTTTCAAAGACTATCCTCATCTCCGTCTTGGCGGCTTTAGTCGATGCTCGGTATGTTTACTCTTATCGACAAGTACTCAATATTTTAACATGTACTAACCTTCAATCTCCAGATTTGGCCAAGAACAAGGAAACGGAGCCATCGACGCCATTTCTGCCCTCAGTAACTTTGGTACTTCGGGTACAGCTGCAACCCTCGCAGGAGGCTCCATCCAATTCCTTCTCGCGGCTGCCAACCCCTGCGGTAAACTCACGCAAGCCGACAAGATCGTCGCTGAACTTGGCAACGACGCAGCCGTTATTTCCGCAGCACGGGGCCTCGTAGCCGCCGAACAAAATTTCAACCCCTTCACCACTTCCGTCCCCAACATCTGCTCCGATCCCACTTTACCCACTACAGCTGCGCTTCGCGGTGTGATTCCTCTCGTGGATCCGGCTGTGGGCGGAAGTGCGACGGAAAATGCAAATAGTAAGAAGAGTACTACAACACCTTTTGCAGCTGATGGAAAGAGTGTCGCGGATGTGATGGTCGCGCAGGGGTTCTCAAACTTCACTACGACGGATGCTGCGGGGAATAAAGGAACGCCTTCTGGGGCTTCGGGTGCTTCAGGTGCTTCGAGTTCAACGGCTAGTCCTGTTGTCTCGAATGTTTCGAGCGCTGCTGTGAATGCTGTTGCCGCGTCTTCAACTCCAGATTCTTGTGGTGCGACTACACTCGTGACTGTTACTAAAGCAGCTGCAGCTGCCACTTCCGCCGCCGCTTCATCATCATCCAACTCAAACTCTACCTCTAGCAGCGCAACCACCTCTTCCACCTCCGGCCTCGACTTCGGTTCCTGCACCCCCACCATGAAATTCGAAGCCGGACTCAACGGCCGCAAAGACACTGAATTTACATTCCAAGCCATCGACCCCCTCATCAACAAAGGCCAACAAGAAGCGCTCAATCCAAACATCATCACCAATCGTATTTGCGATCAGTTGACTAATGTTTGTAATGCAAGCGCAGCAGCGAAAACAGCCTGTACTGCTGCGAAGGCTAAGATTAGTGCGTTGGGAACGAGGGATAAGTCGACAGCCGATGCGTGGAATACCGCGTTGGGATTTGCGGGGGCGAACACTAATCCGGATAATGCTCCACAGCCTGGGTTGATTGGACATGCTTGATTGGGATACGGATTGCGAGGGGGTTTGATAAGATAGGGGATTTGATGAGATAGGGTGGATTTGAATGTGTGTGAATAATTGTAGGATTATATAGTGTTGTTATGGGATGATACTCATTGCTTGTAAAATGCAACTTTATGATAGGTTACATACATTCAAGTCTCATATGGGTGATGACCAGCTTCCTTTCGTACGTTGATTTTTGATAAACTCGTGAATATACTACATGGTAGCAGACATTTGAGCTAATAAAAAATATATATCTCACGGCGAACTATATAGCGCGTCATGCGGCGATTTCTGCTCAATACGATTTTATAATCTGATATACTATTAACTGATCTTTGAATACATTATCTAATATACAAAATCATTTCAAAACAGACAGATTCAATCCAATATACTGAAGGCTTTACCTGGGGCAATGGCGGAGCTTACGATTAATATCCGCCAAAACCCTAATGCGAATTTGGATAAAGAGGATACAGAAATTCAATAAATTATTGATAAATGGTATTTGTATAAAGGGAAGCTTATTACTAAAGGTGATCCTCGACTTGAAAATTTAACTCTAGCACTATTATCACCTTATGAATTGGTTTTGGCCATTCTTCATAGCTCACGTAGTGAAAATTTCATTATGGAGACCAACAGCTTCGATACAGAAGAGATCGTTGACGATACAATTTTAAGTGATTTGGAAGATTAGCTTGGGCTGGATCAGTCTAACCCATGTCGAGGGTTTGGGGGCGGAGGATGGGGATTGGGAAGGCTGGGGGAGGGA
>NGKG01000001.1:3763592-3777074 GCA_002162505.1 Myriosclerotinia scirpicola
GGCGGGATTTGGAGTTCCGCAGTTGGTTGTGGGAGCTGCTTTATATTCCGTTTGATAATTAATGTATTATCGTTTTATAAAATAGTTATATTATCGTTTGATATTAAAAGTCTATAAGCTTATAAACTATTATAGTATTATAGTATTATTAGTATTATTATAAAAAAACAATTAGACGATACTAGTATTTTTTCAAACAAAACTTATTATCAAACGATATAAAATTTAACTATTATCCAATCAAGTATCCTCTAAAAAGGGTTTGAGCAGAAATCGCCGCATGACGCGCCATAGAACTGGTACACTTCTCTCAATCTCCTTCGACCAAATCACTAAGATAATTTAAGATCAACTGCAACATACACCAGACTAGTCTTAGCTTTAGAGAAATATTATATTGACCTATGGATATATCAACCGCTATTGGATTCGCTAGTTTAATAAGTCTGTTAATTAGAAATTTCAACCGTTGAATTGAAAGACACGAAAAGACAAGAAAAGAAAACACAAGATACTGTTAGTTTAATCGATGAATTCATCTGTAAAATCAGCAGTATTATCACCCCATGTAAAATCTGACATTGCATCAAAATCATCATGCCGAACTACACGATCCAAGTCAGATGACTTGGTTCAAACCCATCATTCAACGCAATCAACGTGCAGTTCTGGATAAAATTGTATCAATTCACCGAGCAGAAAGCGAGAAGACAGTATTTTACTGTATTAAATTGTATATGATTCCCTATGCAGCTAATTCTACATCTGCATCTAGTTTTATTATGAGTATTCCAGCCCCCGACATTGAACGATGACAACGTGACCATACCATAACGTCCCACCCAACCCCCATACATATTTTCCCTTTCCGCATCTGTCTATCAAGACACCGAAATATACCCATCATTAAACGTGCAGTAGAGATGATACATGAGATCATAATAAAACACCCCAACGCCTTTCCTGCCATGACCATGCGACATTTAACACAAAGTCTTGTAAAGTCTCTTCCAAGCGGGCCAGGAAGCTCTCTCCATGCGCTCTTGTTCAATCAAGGCCTGAGTATCCAACTCCCTCTTTCCTGAAACCAGATCCATTTCTGACGCCCTCATGAATGGTGTTTTATAGTACAACTTGTATGGGATATAGAAAGCCAAAACCACTGGAGCCGCGAGATACGCAAGGAAGAAACTTTTGGCGGTTTCCGTGCTCGAGTAACTTCCATAACCAATCGGCCAGATAGCGGTCCAAAACTGTGCAATCAAGACAAGAACGTTGAGAGTGAAACCAACCCAGGAACCAATGACTCCGACTTGAGATGTGAAGGCTAATTCGTCGAGGGTATGGCCTTGTGCTTTCCAGGCGGCGCGGAAGCGGATGTGGGCGAGACAGATGGATCCCCAGGTGAAGAGGGAGGAGAGACCGGAAAGAGAGTAGAGCCAGTTGAGTGCGGTATTGGCGGTCGCTTGACCTCCAGCTACGACATAGCAGAGAAGACCGATGACCGAGGCAAAGATGATAGCGACTAGAGGACGCCCTTTACGATCAATGTAGGCGAATGCCTTTGGAGCTTGACCTTGTTCTGCGAGAGCTGCGAGAGTACGCGAAGAACCGTAGATAGAAGAGTTTCCGACTGAGAGCACGGCAATGAGAATAACGACGTTCATGATGGAAGGAAGGACGGAGATTCTGGCATTGTTGATTGCAATGACGAATGGGGAGGCCTTGGCATCGACGGAGGCGCTTCCCAAGAGTCGCTGATCTCCGTATGGTACAAGGACACTGACCAAGGTCAAAGCAACCATGTAGAAAAGACAGATACGCCAGAAAACTTGCTTGATGGCCGTTGGGAGAGTTTTACGTGGGTTCGCAGTTTCAGCTGCTGCCAAACCAACAAGTTCAGTACCGGCGAAAGAGAAAGCAGCAGTGACAAAGACAGAGCAAAGACCCTTGAAACCGTTGTTAAAAGCGCCAGATGCGATATGAACAGGGTTTCCTTCGGCGTCTTGATTGGACGCACTCGAATAACCAGCATAGTTGTCGGGAACGGTGTTGGGATACCAATAACGATCTCCGATGTTTTCTCCACCTCCGATCTGTCCGCCGGTATCAAGAACGATGCCTAGGATAATGAATCCGATAACGGCAGCAATCTTGATGATTGAGAAAACGAATTCGGCCTCTCCATAACCTTTAACACCAAAGAAGTTGATGGCAACGATAACCACAAAGAAAATGGTGACCCAAGCAGCGGAATTAGTAGTAGCTGCACCAGGCCAATAGCTCAAGGTAATTGAAGCAGCGACAATCTCTAGAGGTAAAACGACAAGCCATTGAATAGCATAATTCCAACCCATTGCGAAACCCCAAGCCGGATCCAAAAATCGAGTCGAGTAGGCCGAAAAAGAACCAGAGACGGGGAAGATGACAGCCATCTCTCCCAAGGCGTGGACAGTGCAGAACAACATTATACCGATGATACCATATGCGATGATCAAGGAAGCGGGACCACCATTGGAAAGAGCAGAACCAGATGTGACGAAAAGACCAGTACCTATAAGATTGTCAACATTTACGTTTATGATTGGTTGCCAGTCGAAGAAGCGACATCACGTACCGATAGAACCTCCAATTGCAATCATCTGCAAATGACGAGGTTTTAATTCTCTAGCCAAACCAGAATTGGCAGTGGCTTCAGCAGCAGCCATATGATCGAATCCCACAACGCCCTCTCGCGGGGGTGAGCTCGTCACGGCGGCATTGGGATCTCTCTTGAAACTATCGACGAATCTCGTTGCCCAAGGTGCCTTTGCTTCTTGCATGAATGCCGCATCCTGGCTATTTCTTTCAGAGCGAGAGCTGGTTTGAGGGCTGGCTTGATGGCGACCCTTTTCAGGGTCATTATCATTGAAGGTCTTTGGCTCATCCATGATGAAAGAGATGAGAGAGTTAAGTATGTCGAGTGCCTTTGTTGTTGATATTTGGGTTATGAAGAAATTAAATATAACAGTAAATGGGCTAGTGAAGAGGGAGAGTCAACAACCTGAGTACCCGACTCAATAAACCTCTCGAGGTATTTATTAAGAATATGGTAGGTGAGGAAAAGAGAGGAGAGATGAAGAGGGAAACACATCTCTATCTATATCAATTCGGATTTCCTAGCTTACCTTCGCTCTATCTCGATGATCATCATGGGTTATACCTAGAAGAGAAAAGTATCCAGACCGGGCATACTTCCCAAAAGGATTCACTAACAGCTTTTCCCATCAACTTACCAAAACCCCTCATCCCTTGCCCAATCCCCAGATAATCCAACCCATTTTATCTGGTCAAGTCAAAAAGAGGTCCACTTGGCCTCTTTAGCGACAGACTAAACTCCCACTAATATTTTAGTTATCTCTCCTCTCTCTCAAGTGTCAACAAGCAACGTTGATTTTCGACAGGTTTTTCGTTGCACACCCTGGCTGTCAAGGTCAAGGTATTTTGATGACACAATGACATCTCTAAAGTTGATTAAGATCTACCTCCACACTTTGCCACGTCGAATCATACGTGAAAAGTTTCCCAGGATCGCTTTGCGAAAGAATCCTACTAATGCACAACGGTAAAGGCTTGGAAAGGGTTTATGTGGGTATGGAGAAGCGGCCACATGAAATTAATTCGGATATTAGTGCTGGATTTGATAGAGATAAGAGTGGCTGGGTTTATAATACGTTGGACCGATTGGCTGGAATCAGAAGTATCATGTGATGAATTCCCAAAGTATGTACCTAGGTATCCTCGTATGCAGATAATAATTAGGATTATTTCAGAGCAACAGCGTTGAAGGATCATGTTGACATGCGTCAGGCTACAGCATTGAAGGCGTTCATGGCTGTTGAGGCGTTCCCAAGGCGTTCAAGGGAATGTTGATCAATGGACGTTGCATCCGATCGAAGCCGGTAAGAATAATGATTTGCCATTTGGAAACCTTCTTTGCAGGAATAGAAGGTTTCATCTATCAAGATTATAGATATACTATATACTTTACTACTTGAACTATCTGAACCATCGTACGATTGATATCAACAAAATCAACAACTCTCCTGTAAATCACCAACACCCAAAATTGCCCTCATATTAGTCGTGTAGCTTCTCTCCAAGCAAATTCCAACAAGCCAAGATTCGTCTCGGCCTCCAATCCAGAACTTTAAAGCCCGACTAGGAAAATCTCTCCATAAAACCGACTTGGTAAACCACTCAAATGGCTCGCTAGCACTTCAAACCCAAAGAAGCTAATTCCATCTGGACAACCTGTCAGTTGACGAGTCTGTTACTACTACCGGTATCAACACACTATTTAACCCTTATTTGATACTTGTAGATACTTGTACACAGTTGCACCATCAAAAAGTAACCTTACACTCAAATTCAATCCAACACAGTGACACTAGATGCTCGACATAGTCACATAGGATATGATAAGTACTCCTACCGTCTAAACTCATTTATGTGGCAATACACTAAACCCGATTGGTTAGTGCTGGGTTAGGGGAGTTGATATGAACAAATGTTCCGACTGATCGAAAAATAAAAGTGGATAGTATTCTATCCATTCATATTCCATTTATATTCCACTTTTTGATTACTTTTCATCCACTTTTCCTTCGGCTCCAGGAAACCTTATTCTATAAAGGGCTTAGTGTATTGCCACATAAATGAGTTTAGACGGTACGTACGCCACACGTACTTTATCTATCAGTGGAGCATCATCCAGAGCCGTGCTCCTCTCATCAACCCAGCTAGTGGTCCAGTATCCCACTATAACAAACTCTGATAACGAAAAAAGACTGGATCCCCCGATCAAAATCCCCTCCTCCTGGGCCACCCCACGCGCAATTCGGCGAGACCGAATAAATCTATTATGCCTACTTCGTATCTATCAAATTATTGTCACTATCATACTTTATCAAGTATCAAACTTGTTCCTAATTTATCATACTTTATTATATAATCACTGATATCAATCCGTCAAGCCATCCCCTACCATTCAAAAGAATAATTCCTGTAAATAACATTCTCGACATTTAAGCCCCTTCATGCTCGCTTCTAATTGGCGCGCGAGATAATATTCCGTGTTTTTGAAACCATTTCATACCCCCCTTCATTCTACTTTTCAATTACTGATAAAACGTCGACCATGTGCATTGGGAAATGAAAGTGACGAATTTACGGGAGATTGACTCTGCATAAGTTCATGACACCTACGACGCTCACGACGCCTCAACCGCAACCGTTTAACGCGGTTCCTGCCTTATGCATGTCATAAGGTAATTAATGTAGGGAGTATAAACTGCATAATCTGATACTAATATTTTCGCGCCTTATCCGAAGCCTCCCGAAATGGCTGATAATGATTCACATTGCGGGCGTTCTTAGATGTATCTATGTGATAATTCCTCTGGGACCCGGGGTGGGTGAATGATATCGGAACTCCGCTGCTTCCTTCCTCTATCCTCCAATTATTGCATTGGAATAAGGAAGGAAAGAGAGTTGATATATCTAAAAACGTACTACCCACCTTCAAATCAAGAATCATACAATTCCCTAAACGCGCCTCCCTCCCGTCCCATTAACTCCTCAAACTTCCCACTCTCCACCACCTCTCCTCTTCCCAACAAAACAATCCGATCAAAATCCGCAATCGTATCAAGTCGATGCGCAACAGCAAGTATAGTACACCCTTCAAAAACCTCCCTAATGACCTTCTGCATCAATTTATCCGTCTCGCTATCCACACTACTCGTAGCTTCATCCAATACAATAATCCTTCCTCCTCTCAGTATGGCTCTTGCAAGACAAAACAATTGTCGTTGACCGTGTGAAAAAAACTCAGTGTCGAGTTGGGCTTCTAATCCTCCTTTGGAGGAAATCAGAGACCAGAGATGTACTTTTTCCAGAGCGGAGATGATTGTGGTGTCGGAGTGAAGATTGTAGGGGTCGGCATTGTGTCGGATGGTGCTGCGGAGGAAGAATGGATCTTGAGGGATAGCGTTTAAACGTGCTCGTACGGTTTGTCGAGGGAGTGTGCTGATATCTATACCATCTATGATAATTGAACTTCCTGGGTGAAGTTCCAACATGCGGAATAGAGCTGCGATGAGAGAACTCTTACCACTGCCACTTCTGCCACAGATTCCTATTTTCTCGCCTGGTTTGATAGAGAGATTGAGATTATGAATTACAGGGATAGAAGTTGGTGTATAGGACGCCTTTACATTTCTGAATTCGATGGCGCCGAATTCTGGCCAATTTTCTGGTACAGATCCGATTTCCGAGGGTAAGTTCTCGCTCGCGGTTGTGGTAGCGAAATTTTTAAGACGAGAGACTGCTCCCACAGCTGTTTCCATGTTAGTCCAGTTTTTAATGATTTGAGCAAGTGCTTCGTTAAAAGTCATGACATTTAAAAGGGCGAGACCGACGTAGCCAGGGCCGATATTAGTGCGAAGTTTGACGATAAGGATCATGAGGATTACAGCAAGAGCTGTAACGAGAAGATCAAGAACGAGACCGAGCCAGCGTTGGATACAGAAGAGGAGGTAGTAGGGTTTCTGAGATGTATCCAATAAAGCGAGATTTTGCTCACGAAATTTTTCGGTCCAGCCGAAAGCTCGAATGGTGGTTAGACCGCTAAGAGTTTCTATGAAGTGGGAGTATAGAGGCGATTTTGCTTCGAGGTCTAAGAGACGTATTTGACGGGATGTCCTCAGGTAGAACTTTTGTAGTACTGCTTTAGAGTTAGCAGCTATTGAACTGTAGTGGATATGTGAGTTTACCCCAGACTGCAAGACCGACAACTGGGATGGTTGCGGCAAAGTATCCCGCAGATAGAGACATCAGGACAGCTCCCATTATTGCTTGAACTATGGACGTAGAGAGATCAACCATCGCGTATGGAAGATCTCCATCAAGTATAGACATGTCTTGACTGAACCTGAATCTAATATTAGCAAAAATTAAAGAATATGAGGTAAATTCTATATTATACCTGTTCGTTGTAGTCCCAGTGTCCGTGGCTGTGAAGAAAGAAAGAGGCGCTCCCATCACAGAATCCAACAACCTTTGATGGAGAACTTTCGCACTTTTTGGCATCATATACAATGTCAACTGGCAAACACCGGTCACAAATCCAAATAGGGAAACACCAGATAACATCCCATATATTCCCAGCCAGTATGGGTTTGCTTCGTTACCTTCAACAGCTACAGCTCGAGTCCAGTACGTTA
Organism: Myriosclerotinia scirpicola; assembly: GCA_002162505.1. NCBI lineage: Eukaryota > Fungi > Ascomycota > Leotiomycetes > Helotiales > Sclerotiniaceae > Myriosclerotinia > Myriosclerotinia scirpicola. The sequence goes on from NGKG01000001.1 coordinate 3,770,858, forward strand.
GAGCAAATTCCGGTAATTTGGATGCTGCCCCGAAAAGTATGACACAAAGGAAAAATATACCAGTGGGTAACCATCCGATGGAAGCGAAGTAATAATGATACACTGAAGAGTCGCCAGTTTGCCGATTTAGATCTGCGACCTCATCTAAGTAATCATCGTTTTCAATAGCAGCGAATGGATTTTGCTGCTGGGTCGGCTTTTCAATGTTGACTTCTCCTGCATCTTCATCCTCCAATTTATGTCGAGCCGCCAAATTCTCCACATATCCGCCGCTAGTTTTCAAACATTCAAAGGTTCCTTGTTCAATGATTTGGCTAGATTGATCCAATGCGATGATGTAGTCTGAATACGCCAACCTATGAACGGCATGTGTTACGAGAAGAATGGTGGTTCCAAGTTCCTGAAACAATCCTTGTTTTCCAAAGAGTCTCTTGAACACTTGATCTTCTGTTTCAGCATCGAGTCCAGAGAATACATCATCAAGAATTATGAAGTCATTTTTGGCGTATACAGCTCTTGCAAGTGCAAGCCGTTGTTTCTGTCCGCCGCTTAGAGAGATACCTCCACTTCCTACACGAGTAGCTAGGATTATGTTAGTATGAGTGCTCACATCTTTTTGTGAGAAGGAAAGTGATAAAAAGTTATGAGACCACACGACTTCACCGCGAATATAGGCAGAGCATATGGTAATTAAGGGATCAAAAGGCTATTAGCCAAGGGGATCGTACCACTTCCATTGGGCAGAATCGAAATGTCATGTTCCAAGGCACAAGCCTGAACAACCTGATCGTACCAGGGCGAATCAAAATTTGATGGGCCTAGAATAGTTTCCTGGATAGTGCCATTTTGAATCCATGGAGTTTGTTCAACGTATGCCGTTTTGGCTGTTTTAGTATAGATAAAGCCCTGCGACGAAGGAGTTTCGCCAAGTAGTCCTTTGAGCAAAGTACTCTTTCCGCAGCCTACTGGGCCAATTATGAAAACAGATTGAGAGCATGGCAAGGCAAAGCTAAAGTCATTCACCACGGCAGGGGCATCTTTACTCCAAGCAAAGCTAGCATTTTGCGCAATGATCATTGCTGAAGGGGTGACCACGGGCGACAGATTGTCCAGTTCAATTCCCCGACTTGAATCACTTGGGGTGATAGATTCTTGGGGTGGTTTCAATGGCAAACGATGATCTTTCCTTGCATCCGATAGCATGTAAGCCTGGATTCTCTCAAAACATGCGACAGCAGCATTTATTTCTGGTATGGTTCTCAACAATGTATTCATAGGATCTGCTAAAAGGGCTATGAGGGATAGCGCTGTGTATGCTGTTGAGGTACTCAAGGTTCGACCGGTGAGGTTTGCTGAGACAACAAATACGGTGAATGTAGCTAGCGGTGAAATAATGCCAGTACAATTTGCTAAAAACCAGGTCAGACGGGGTTTCAGAAGATCAAAATCGGGCAATATACCCAAGAAAACACGACCACATAAAAGTCTTCGAAATAAGTTGGACAAATATACTTCTCTCACACGAAGAGATTGGACCATAGTGGTAAGAGAGTCCGTAAATCCTAGCATTTTTACAGCCTTCTCAGTATTTTAGTAAACTATACACACTCTGTTGAGATAACTGACCTTCATTGACCCAAGCATGGAAGCTGTGACATCGATGCGTGTTTGAATGCCTCTAATCCAGATCTTTTGTGCATTGCCAATCCAATTTGCCATTGTCAGAGTTCCTCCTGTGCAAATCAAGGCAACGGAGCAAGGAGCCAAGAAAGCTAAACCGAGTTGCCGATAAAGTAAATACATTGCGACGCTTAACTCGATAGGAACAGCCCAAAGTTCGTGTATAAATGTGAAACCTTCACAAATGGCACCTGTAAGAAAGGTGAGCATATTCATTGTTTAGTACCCCAGGATAGGACAACATATTACTTGTATCATTCGCCATCAAAGTGACAGCAACAGACTCGTCGAGAGCAGTAATGCTTAAGTCAACAGTTTTAGCATATATCAAGCTTACCAGGGAGCCCCGTACTGCAGTGTTAAAGCGGTAGGCCATATGATAATAGGCTCCGTTGCAAACAGCTAGACCTAGAAAGACAATACCGAATGCACCAGTCAAACCCCATCCTATGCTATCAGCTTGACTCTCATCATTTGAGAAACCAATGGTTCTTTCTAGCAAGAAAGGTTGAGCATATTTGAAGCCAATCATGCAAAGTCGAGGTAAGATCCCGAGAGCGAATGCTCCTCGTGTAGCCTTCAAAATTGATCTGAGTAAGGAATGCGATCGAGTATGATCCCATTTTTTCCAGGAATTTTGTGCTCGAACATACAAATATTGTGAGCTCATCTCCTCGTCAATGGGGTATAAATCCTCATTCTTAATAATCCGATGGAACCCCGTGGTCAAAAGAGTGTGCAACCACCAGAAGAAGCTGCGACTATAAATACCACTAGTAAACTCTGGTGATGAGTGACGATATCTATCAAGTAGAATGTGGCGTTTTTCTACCGCCTCGGCGATAATAACTAGGACCTTGATACTAAGCGCACTCGTGAAAACGGCGGCCGTTGAAGTACTCGCATGATCCAACCAAAGTGTTCTTGCCCTCGCCATATCGAAAGGTAGTGTGAGTAAAAGCCAAGCATTGATGAGAGCAGATGGCCTGACGGAGTGGAGATGCTCAAGATGTGATAAAGCACATAAACCTATGGAGTCTACCAGCAAAAGAGCGGCAGCTGAAACTGTTGCTTTGCTGCCGCTCTTTTTCGATATTGATGTCGTAGTATTCATGACCAAATATATCGTCTGCATGATAGTAAAAACACCTAAGAATAACTACAATAGTGTTAGTGTTTAATCCAGTTCTCCGGAGTAATCATACCAATTTGTAACTGTGCAGGAAGCTCGAATTGACTTTTCGAGGTTGTCCTCGTAGCATCCAGATTCGAATTGGTAATAAAAGAAGTAGTATAACAGATGGTACAATTGAAAGGATGACATCTTGGAATAATGGAGTGAAGTCAAATCCTACTGGCTCAGCTGGACCAAAGTTGTTGATGGGAAAATCGAAACGCGAAGTATTACTCGACATTGTTTCGATGATTTCGAGTTCTTTGATTGTGCTTCGTTGCACAAAATTGAGACAGGATATAATGATATATAACAAGTGCTTACAGAGCCAGGAGTTGCCCTGTGATACTCATGACGTAACGGAGATGATTCCCCTATCGGCGTTGAGACCAAGTGAGGTGAGGTAAGCCTTACTCCGATTCCATGAAGGACAATCCTATCATCATGGAGATTTATTACAACTGAATAGCAAAATTTGACGTTATTTCGAATGTCCACTGCTGCCTTGGAAAATTCATATATAGCAGATGCAAGGTGACTCAATATAGGTATAGTACTACTCTCCCATTGGGTTCCCCATGTTTATATGTCAACCATCGTCACTAAACGCGTGTTGGAACCATGAGGATATTATCAATTTACGCCTAGACACACGGAGGGCCTCAATTTCTCAAGGAAACCTACACGCAACTAAAAACAAGCTTGGAAACTTGACAGCTCAATGGTCCAATTAGGTGAGAATCGCTGACGTCCTCACGCAAACATACTACGGCAAAAGTACGACGCATTTATAGAAGGTTCCGCATCGATACCGAGTCAGTACCTACCTAGTATGTACTGAATAAGCTGACGAGTTCAAACAAAAGGAGCATGCGCCTAAGGAAATGGAAGTGATGATGTCCAGGAAATGTGAGTGGCATGGTCTAGACCGTGGGAAAAGGCCATCTTTCCCCTTCATTGACAAACCAAACACGATGTCGAATATCGATAATATCGATAATATCGATAATATCTATATATCATTGATATATCAATATCAATATCAAAACTCCGCAGAGGGGGTACGAGATAGATAGATTGAGTTGAGGTTACCTAGTGATATTGAGTAGAGGAGGGGGGTTTTCGGTCTTACACCGCTTGAACTTCGGGCATAATGAAGGCCAAGCTACCCCGCCTCCCCGCTATCTCAATCCCCGACATCTTTCCCGCGATCATATATCCTCATCCCACATCATCCCTCAATCATCACCATCATCAACCAGAACAAAGACACCCTACAAAGCATACGTCTCTTCTCTCACCGTCTACCAAATTATTACAGACAATATGGGTAGCACTAGAGAGGCCAGTCATGCTGACTCTTGGTATACTTCTGATCCAAGCACTTTATCCGATGAACTCGACGGATGGCTCGCTCAAGTTCCTTTCTCGCCCATTCCCGGCGCAAGAATAATCATTGCACCGTGAGCGAGTTTCCATTCTACACACACAAATGACTTTTTCTAATGATCAAAAGTCATGCAGGTTACTCATATTCCGGACCTGCCGCAGCTTGGGCTTACAAATCTCTCGACCTCTCTAAAGCGAAACGAATATTCCTTCTCGGTCCGTCGCATGCATGGTATCTTGATGGTTGTGCCTTATCCAAACACGCAAAATACGCTACGCCTATGGGAGATTTGGTGATCGATAATCCGACTGTTCAAGAGTTGGCGGATACAGGGGAGTTTTTGACGATGAATACGGATCAAGATGAGACCGAACACTCTCTAGAAATGCATCTTCCATATATCTACAAAGCGCTCAGTCAACAGTTTTCCACTTCTTCAGAGTTTCCAACTCTAGTCCCAATACTTGTCGGAAATACAAATGAGGCAGCAGAGAAAAAATATGGCTCGATATTATCAAAATATGTGGCGGATGAAACAAGTGTGTTCATAGTTAGTTCTGATTTTTGCCATTGGGGACCTCGATTTCAATACACATACTATCTTCCCGCAAGTCCATCTGCTGAAGCAAGAGATACATCTGGAGGGTATTCTCTATCGAGAAGGGATCAAAGTCCCACACAACCCCCAATTCACGAAAGTATTGCAAGACTTGATAAACTATCCATGGATGCGATAGAAGGAGGGCAACATAAAGATTTCCTGGACAATTTAAAAGAAACAGGAAATACAGTTTGTGGTAGACATCCTATAGGAGTTATGATGGCGGCTATTGAAAAGTTGAAGGGGGATAAGCTGGTTGATGGCGAGAAGGGCAAATTTAAGTTTGTGAGATATGAAAGGAGTAACGAGGTGGTTAACGTCAACGATGGCTCTGTTAGTTATGCTAGTGCATATGCCATTCTATAAAAGTTTGGCTGAATTTAGAAATGGGCGACGAATTCATGATTTGATGACGGCAAATTGGTCGGCGTCTGGGAGATTATGGAGTAGTCTGACATTTTGATTATTTAACATAATATTGAGTACATAGGTTCAAAATTGGTTCATACTTGGTCAGCTCTTACTGCAAATCATGCCACCATCCCTTACTTTCTATCATGGCTGTGGCAGTGTGGTGTAGTTGATATGGAGTATTACTACATACTTCAACGTCACAACCCCGCATCATGACAACTGGAATGTGATGATCAGCTCACATCAATTCCATAGAATGTCATTCGCAATTGCTCTCTGGTTCATCATGTAATGATGATCATACGACAGCTGATGAGAAGCTCTCGTGTATGCATATGTGTGTGCATATGGGTAGTACCAATTACATATCAATTACTGGAGTACATATACCACATTTTATTCTATTGGACGTAATACGGTCTCACGTACCATTAATCTGATGATTATGTACTTGTACAGATGCGATGCCATGATTAATGGAGATGGAAGATAGAGATGGAGATGGAGATGGGGAATGGAGATGATGGGATATGAAATGGATATACATTTTGAGCGGGGAAAGAAGGGTATAAAAACTAGCTCATCCATCCTCGAGTATGGGCATTATACAATCTGATCTCTCAAGCTGCTTCAGTGTTTCATCATAAATTAACATCACATAAGTAAACTAACAACACCTCTATATACACATACTCATACTCATCCTCATCCTCATCGTCGCTCATCATGAAATGCACACAAATCCTTTCAGGTATCATCTTCTCTGCAATGGCCAGTAACGTGCTGGCGCGGAATTGTACGCCGGGGTTGAATTATTGTGGGAGGACTTTACTTGATATCGGGAGTTAGTTTTATATCTTTTATTTTTCTGTTTTCTTCCCTAGACTCGTACTATTCATTCTTTTTACTATTTTTGTCTCCTTGCCTTCTTCCTTTTCCTCTCCCCCTTCCCCTTTCC
>NGKG01000001.1:3777468-3931560 GCA_002162505.1 Myriosclerotinia scirpicola
GGGGGAATGGATGGAGGAAAAGAAGGGGAGGGGAATGGAGGGGGAGAGAGAAATACTAAGGAATGCAGGAGAAAGGATGACGAAGAAATGAAAAAGGGAAAATTGATAAAAGAGAAAAAGAAAAAGCAGGAGAAAGGAGGAAAGATGGAAAGATGGAGAAAGGAGAAACAAGGAGAGAGGAGACGGAAGATGAAGGAATAACGCAAGGATAACAAAACGACTACGCTCATTCATCGATCGCTACATCTACATCCATAGTTCAGTTCAATACAATATCCCCAAGCAACGAAAGGTGTCCAAATCTATTCATCTATTCATCTATTCATTCATTCATTCCCGAGGTCATATATACATTCACATACAACAATCAAATCCAAATCCAAATCCAAATCCAAAAACACACACATCCCCTGCACCTCCCCCAAACTTCAATTGCCCAAGTAGATATCGTATCCACCAATACCAAGAATCCAAACCCCATAATCCCAATTGCAATGCTGTTCTCCTCTCTTGAAAATTGAAATTAATACATGACATCTGTACTCTATGCTCCATGCTCCATGCTCCATGCTACACTGAGTTGATGAGTTGAGGAGTTGATGAGTTATCAAGGACATCCATGAAACGAGATGAAAATCCCGCCGCTGACGAGCACAGCAAGTGAACCGACTCACGTTCAAGATGTAAAAGACTTACTCAATAATTTAAAATAATTATTATTGATTAACCACTCAACTCCACTACTACACCACACCACACCACACCACACCACACCACACCACACCACACCACACCACACCACACCATTCCACATCCCACGCATTTTGATATCTGTAAATACATTTCTTCTCCCCAGTAACCCCTGATTCCCTCCCCAACACCGAGTATCTAATCCCAATACCTAATAACCCCATCCAGCCCCGCCGTAGCCACCTTGGAACTCTCCTGAGGATTCCACTCGACGCAAGTAATAGCCTCCTTGCTCGCCTGAAATTTATGATACATCTTACACTGTTTCCAATCCCAGAAACATACATATCCACCCGTATCACCTGAGGCTATGAATTGTCCGTCAGGACTACACGCCACATCGACTGCATACCCCGCATTGTTATGCCCCTTGAAGACTTTCTTACGATTCTGCCGGAACTTATCCGTAGCTCCGTAGACGAAGATATTATTGTCAGATGATTGATACGCAACCCATTTCTTAGACGGGTGGAGTGATGCGCGCGTCAGAGGGTACATGTGTGGTTCGGCGATCTTTTTAATAGGGACTGGGATATTGTAATCCCAAGCGTGTAACGATTTGTCATCGGATGTGGTCATGAAACGCCGGTTTTCATCCACAAATGTGATGGTGTTGATAGCTGCAAGATGGTGATCGTATTCTTGTACAATCTCGCGAGTGCGGATATCAAATTGAATGATCTTCTTGTCAGACATACCGGCAAGGAATTCATTGCTGTATTCGGGATCGGGGTTGAAGCGGACGACGTGAGGTGTTTTGCCAGTTGTGAAGCGATTTATACATTGACCTGTTTCGGTATCCCATAACTTCATCATACGGTCGTAGGAGGCGGAAATAAATTGTGTACCAGTAGTGTTGAATGCGACATCCGATAAAGCTTTTGAGTGACCAGAATAAGTTCGTAATAGCTCTCTCGAATGATGAGCATCCCAAATCTTGACAGTCATATCTGCACTTCCTGAAAGGAGTAAATGTCCAGACTCGGGGAAGAATCGGATGCCAACGACTGGCTTTGTATGTCCCTTCCAAGAGTGTATCATCTTCTTCGGAACATAATTCTTTATGCTTCCAACCTCCTTCTTCAAATCCACGTCCAGATCCAGCGGAACATGCATATAAGTTCGTCCTTGATAATCATACTGTGCGCTTCCCTCGAAAGTCGTTGTCTCACCACCCAATTCTTCGACTTCTTGCCGTTTAGCCAAAGCTTGTGGTGGAGCCGTAACAACAGTTCCACTTTCTATAACTTCCTCTTCCTCCTCGTCGACCTCCTCCTCATCAACCTCCTCATACTCCTCAACTTCCTCATACTCCTCCCTCTCGTATCGTGCCCACGGTCCGACATACGCGTTGTCACCTTCCGCTATACTTGAATCGCCTTTCTTCTGTCTCTTGCTTCGTATCCTCGCAGATTCTTCCTTTGCTTGCGCACCCGAAAGATGATTGCCCCGTCGTTCTATCGCTCGATGATTGTCGCGAAAGGTATGTTCACTAATAAATGTTTCCTCCGCATGCCCAGTAAGAACATTCTTCCGCTTAAGTGAACTTTTCTCGTCTCTGAAAGGATTGGCAGGACCTTGTGTCGCCCTTGCCAAGTTATCTGCGCTATATTGAACCACGGCATGTTCTGGGCCTTCTGCATTTCGAGCTATTAGGGCGTTTTGAGGCGCCATATTGGGCGGATATGCACCAAAGTCGGCCATTTTGAGTTGAGTTGATGAGAGATGACGAGATGATTTTCGCGATAATGATAAGGTTGAACTCGTTATCACGTGATTAATAATCTTCACATACTCAACTTGATATCATCTTATCTAGATGGTTTTCAATGTTCTTTTGAAGCTTAGATATCGTATAATACTTTCAAATATTCCAATTGGATTTACCAGGTAAGATAATGCTCTAAATTTGAATACCTTGTTACATTTTTGAATATATAAATCTTTGGCTTAATTTTGATGCTTCAAATTTGTACTCTTCAGTATGCATTCATTTCCACCTCCGTACGGAGTATCAAGCTTGGCCGAGGTTGATTAACAGAGAACTTATTGGATGAACGTTAGGGACAAATTCAACGATACCATCCCATATAAAATTCTGATAATCGCAAAAACAACAAGATTCATTTCATATGACAAAAACATGCCATCTCTAGCACGTTAGATTTCTATCCACATAGAACTTCTACACGAAGAAGCCTAGCCAGTATGGAAACCTTCCCATATCAATTCATTTCCTTTCCAGCCGGACACAACCACCCATGGAAGCGCAGAACCATTAAACCCAAAGCACCCCCCGATCATCTATTCGTTCAGCTATACCATTCGTAGTTAACATATCGTAGAGATCATGGCACATATAAAACCTGCCACCCATTTTCATAATCTTCTAGTGCCGTCTCGTCGAGTCGAGCAAATTTTGCCCTGCCCTGCCCGAGGCCGTAGATCCTATGGCTATACCTATGCTTCCACTTTATATCGGTCGCCGATGTTGTTCTTAAGTCAATGCGATTCGTCGCGGATCAAGGCAACGATCATAGAGTAGAGGTAGAAGAAGAACATGATAAGGTGGAAACCGAGCTTGATGAATGATTCCTATAGGAGAGAGTTATTAGTGAGGTTTCCCGGATATATTGGGATCTGCAATCGAATATCATCTAACCTTCTTGTGGACATTGAGTTTTCTGAAAATTTCAGTGGCATCGAGAAGATGTGCGTTATCGACAATCCTAGGCAACTGTCAGTGAATGTCCAAAATCCGTATATTCCAACACCTCAGTTAAACATACTTCTTAACATTGAATGCCAGAAGTGGCAGATTGAGAACAAGCGCAACCCAATACCCGTTGATAAGGAATAAGAAGGTCAAGAACCCATGAACTGCCGCTTCAGGAATAATGTACGTGTTCAAACGATTGCAAAGGTCGATAGGATTGATATAGTCACTGTGCCATTCAAAGTTAGCCTTAATCCAGAATGTGATGAAGCTTGTTCCATCCAGCCCAGTAGTAAAGGATCAATACACATGCTTATTGCATAACAGTAATGACCGACTTTCCTTCCATCATTCTAACAATCCTTTCCCAAACCCCACCATTCCGAGATCTAGGCAATAGCAAGGTACGAGTAAAGACTTAACTTACCACTCGAGATCACTATACATAATAGTGAAGAATACCTGTAAGAACAGATTGACGGCATTAATAAGTACCGCCAACAGGTACAACCAAGCCTCTCCTGACATCATCTTGAGCCAACTGTGTGAATCGCGCTGAAAACGCGATTAGATATCCCTTTGTATAATTTATTGAGTTACAATATCTGCGATGAAGGTCTTAAATAATAGAACTCGAGTCGCGCGATATTGCTTCAAGTAGCTCGGGTGGGTGCTTAGGTGCGTGTCGTGTTGTTAACAGTCTGTTGTCTGAAGGGATTTTTTTTTCGTAGTTTGAGTTTAAGCTTCAAGGTGGGGAAAATCCTCCAAAATCGGTACGGTGTTGATTGCGCCTTGGTTAAGGAAAGAATCTAAATGTTGTATGCCGAAGTGTTTTGTTTTTTTTAATGTAGTACTTCGTACAAGACTGTGATTTGACTTCTTTTACTCGTAGAAGCTGTAGACTGTAGTAAAGCTCTTGAAGAGGAAGTTGGGAAGGATTCGGATGATGTCCACAAACGACGAATGACAAAAGCCGCTTTTAGATACTAGGTAGTTCCAAGGTTTGCTATGAACTATACCTACCTACCTACCTACCTACCTACCTACCTACCTACCTACCTACCTACCTACCTACCTTGACAAAACAAGTTTTTGATTATTCTGATAGGACGGACTAGTGGACCAACAACATTCAATTCATTCGCTTAATGTATGTATAAATTGTGCATATTTATCAGGGGCATAGGTAGGTAGACAGACATTGAGTAGAAGTAGGTAAGATAGAAGTGTTGAAACACATGGTGTTGAGTTTCCAAGTATTATATTGAAATATGTATTATATTCATATTTACTTGATCATCACCTCATTGTTAGATCTTTCGAGGTCGTCAACTTTATAGGGGCGGCTAGTGCCTCAAGCTCGAAAGTCCCATTCCTAGGTACTCACATGGGATTCATGCGTCACACATTACCGCCCCGTTGCTCTGGATTTAGTCTCAGTGACGAGCGAGTTGGCTGAACTCTTTCTATGTTATAATCTTCCTATGCAATTCATCATTCAAGCTGCCACTTCCTTCTTCTCACCGTTAGTTTCTTCTGCAGCGACTGGCATTGGTATAGGTCCACCAGGAGAGTTGGGTAATCTTGCTGTCAATATTTCGCACCCGTCGTCTGTAACCAAGAGAGTATGCTCTGCTAGGTATTAGTAGATGTTCACAATCAACCAGGACTCACAGTTACATACCAAATTGAGCAGTTTTCTTTCCATCTTGAGTAACACTTGTCCAATTATCGGGCCAAGTCTTATCCTTATGTGTTCCTAATGCAATCATGGGCTCGATCGTAAAGCACATTCCAGGTTTTGCTGCACCGACAGCCTTGTTCTTCGCATAATGAGGAATATTTGGTGCGCAATGAAATAAGCTGTTGATGCCATGACCACAGTATGCCTTGATGACACTACAATTCGACTCCTTGGCGCGCTTCTCTATGACGTTTCCAAATTCTCTGAATAATACTCCTGGCTTGACAATTTTAATGGCCTGATCCAGACATTCTCGTGCAGCTTCCACCACTCGTACAGTGTCAGGGTCCGCCTTTGCTTTATCGCCAATATAGTATGTTTCGTTAAGATCGCCGTGGAAGCCTCCGTGATAGAGTGTAACATCAATGTTGAGGATATCACCATCCTTCAAAACTCGCCTATCCGGAATACCATGGCAAATAACCTCGTTGACCGATGTGCAGACAGACTTTGGGAAATCGCAATAGTTGAGAGGAGAAGGATATGACTAAACACGTCAGTAAGGTCGACTTTTGATGCACTGGAATACTCACGCTTCTTTCCAAACAAGCTTTGTGTACAATCTCATCGATGTAGTCGGTAGTAACTCCAGGCTTAGCGGCTGCAGCTGCGATATCTAAAACTTCTCTACCCAATCGACAAACCTTCCTCATACCTTCCTGTTGTTCCTTGTTCAAGATTTCAATCTTGTTTCTCTGACTCGTCCTTTCGCTGCGCGGAACTCCATCTCTCCAGTAGTCGGGGTGCTGGATGGTTTTTGGTACTTCTCGGTGATCGGATAATGGGTAAACAGGTCGTAACGATCCGGTAAATGGGAAGGTAGGAAAAGGATTGAATAGACCAGTAGCTGGATCGGGTTTAGAAACGACTTTTGGGGTAAAGATATTACTGAGGAGATTACTTTGTGACTTGTGGACTTTCTTATGTTCACTCTGTGATATTTGTTAGCCTTGCGCGCGCATGAATTGAACATTGAACCATTGGACCCCTCCTCGTTAAAAATTTCCAATGAAGTTTCTTGGAGGTCCAAAATACTACCTAGTAGGGGTAATGAATTGAAAAGAAATAGATGCTGCATACCCAACTCCTCTTAAAACAATCTTGCGAACAAAAAAAGCTATCTTTGGTACCAAGCTTCAAACATGTCGGGCATTGTAATGAGCCAGCTTCGTTTTCGCATTCAACACCTATACATTTTCGTGTCGACGAGGTTTCTTCTGTGGCCATGATGCTAGGGATTTTGAATGAATGTATAAATTCAGCGTTGATTGGACTTTTCCGAGGGGCTTTGATGGCTTCTATATATCAATGGTATGTATGATGAGGTAGGATTTCTAGTAAATTTCTAGTAAAGTTTCTGTCTCTGTCATCAGCCCCCGTTGCTTTCTCTTCTCTCCAGCTGCGAAAAAGTTGTTTCAAAAAGGGCGTAGAAGGGTTAAGCCAATGGAATGAGATTTTATTGCCAAAGCGGTGTCCAATGTAATATCACGCACGTGCTTATGAGGAGGGGTGGCGTGAGTGGGTCACCGTGGGTGGCTCTAGTACTACTACTAGTTCTTATGAAATAAAACCCTCCAATATAAATAACACTTCAATTCGACCATTCTTGCGTTGAGACAAAATCAAAGATGTCTGGACAATCATCAAGACAGAAGACTGTAATCATAGGAGCTGGTCCTGTTGGAGCTTTGGCAGCCTTATATGCAGCTCAACGAGGGGACGATGTAGAAATATATGAGTTGCGAAGTGGTACGTTCTAGACTCTATTGATTTTTGTCACAATCCGCTTGTGATGCAAACCGCAACGAGGAAGTTTAGGAATGCTTCGTCTACGTACGTGTACGACCTGATATACACCCGGTGAAAGTTCACTCTGATGAAGACGCTTAATTTCATAAACGTCTGAAATCATCCACGTCAGCTTCATGGGAAGTGTTACCACGAAATGATCGAGAAGATGACTATCATTGGTAATGTTCTTGAGAAATTAAGGATAATCATCCTATAATATTGCATTGGTCTCTCGATAAGAAAAATGAAGAGAGGGTTCCTTCATTGTTTGCCACAGCAGCAACTTTCAAGATCATGAATTCGTTTGAATCCCCCCATTAACTAAGTCCTAGATCTTCGGGATCCCTCCACAACACCTTTAAATTTCACAAAGTCTATCAATCTCGCTTTATCAGAAAGAGGTATAAATGCCATAAGACAATCGGGTCGCACAGAGCTTCTAGATAATATCATGAAAGAAGCGATTCCGATGGGGGGTCGGATGATTCACGGAGAGACAGCTAATAAGGAGCTTTACGAACAGTCTCAAGATTATGATATTCACGGAAGAGTATGGATCTGTGAGCAAAGTGATATTTTCTTTACTAACGAGTTTTCAGTCAATATATGCTGTCGATAGAGGAGATCTCAATAAGCGATTACTCGATGAGCTAGAGTCCTTACCTAATGTCAAATTCAAGTTCAATCACAAACTGACTGGAGCGGATTTCAAGAACAAAAAGGCTTGGTTCGAAGTTCATGGAGGTAAATCACTTCAATGGTCTGTCGAGATCAGAGACCAAGAGATAGAGGTTGATTTTGACTTTCTTATTGGAGCTGATGGTGCTCATTCGGCTACACGTTATCACTTAATGAAGTATCTCCGAATGGATTATCAGCAAGAATATATCGATACCTTGTGGTGTGAGTTTACGATAGAGGCTAAACCCCAAATTGGAGAGGACCGTAAATCTATATTCAAAATCTCTCCTCACCATTTACACATTTGGCCTGGTCAAGACTTCATGTTCATTGCAATTCCAAGCACAGTATGTAACCCCCATCTTTGCATTTTTTGACTCTCGTCTCACATGAAATAGGATGGTTCTTTCACATGCACCCTGTTCATGCCATCAGGCCCATTCAATCAACTTGAAGTCGATCCTAAAGACGTCCCTTCATTCTTCGACGAGCACTTCCCAGGTGTTACAAAACTAATCGATCATGCCTCATTAATATCATCCTTCACAAATAACCCTCATCTTCCACTCATAAGCATAAAGTGCAAACCATATCACTTCCTAGATTCTGTCGTCATCCTCGGAGACGCTGCTCACGCCATGGTCCCTTTCTACGGACAAGGAATGAACGCTGGTTTGGAAGACGTCCGTGTTCTCTACTCCATCCTTGACGGTGAAAAGCGCAATTTCCCCCTTCTCAGCACCGAAGCCTGTCGCTCTCTTGCTCTAAGTGTATATTCCGAAATCCGCAAAGCAGACGCGCACGCTATCAACGATCTAGCCCTTCAAAACTATACCGAAATGCGCGCATCCGTCGTCTCACCCGTCTACAAATTTCGGAAATGGTTAGAGGAAACGTTGAGTGTATATGTACCCCGTCTTGGATGGCAAACAAAATACTCTCGTGTCAGTTTCAGCAATGAACGATATTCTGAAATTGTACAGAAGAGTGAGAGACAGGGCAAACTAATCTTGGTAGGATTAGTTGGAATATTGACATCACCGATGGTTGTGGGAGGCTTACTGGCTTATCATAGATGGAGAAGGGCTCGTGCGCCTACGAAAGGATTCCTGAAATATGGAGCGATGTTAGGAGCATGGTTAGGATGGAAGACGGCTTGAGAGAGTGAAATGCATTGATTGATTCAGTGATTGATGCGTTTGTATAATTATGTACACTTTCCACTTTTTGCATACTTACATAATAGAGAGGGCTAGACATAAATAGCCAATATACATGATCACGATGCACTAGAAATGACATTTGCCTTTATAACTGGCATACAACTGCACATCTACCGAACGAAGTTCTTGACCTGTCAATTTACAGTACCACTGTGGTATCGGGTGCATGATACCATATAGGCTGCGAACTCCTAAGTTCGGGAATATGACAATTAGCCGCACCGCCAGTTCTACTCACAGTACTAAAATGAGTCGACTAGAGTTGCTACTTCTGAATAGGTATTCATGTTCAACGAAGCAAATATGTTCTCTTCTCTTTCCGTAACATGGTCAAAACTGATGGGTTGCCAAATACAAATTTGCGTATACTCGTAGGTGCATCTTCGCAGTCGACATTGTAAGAGAGGAAAGGCTGATTTGTGTCTGGAAGCTCGCCGGAGTTTCTAGCCCTGTCAAGAAACTTCCTACTTCGAGATCGCCGAGAAAGCCTTATATTACTTAATTATCCGCTCTTTTTCTCCGAGAATTATAGTCAGCATGCTAAAAGAAAATCTCAAGCAGAATTCAATCACGAGACAGCAAAACAGACAATCATCCATGGCAGATGTACCACGAGGATTTGACAATGAAATGTTTTTTCATTTATCTATCGTGATTTCCTTGACCCAATAAGAAACATTCAACACAGAGTTACTCCTATCGCTTCGCTTCGATTCAAATCAATCCCATCCACCCCAAACATGAATAGCATAAAAACAATCCCAATCCTCGCCAGTACCGGTATCAATCCCCCAGCTTCATTCTGTGATCTGTATGTAACCTGAGAAGGGAATCAAAGCAAACAGCAAACCGCAAACCGCAAATTTTCCGCCTTCTAACCATTTTCCGTGCACTCCCTCTCTCATCTAATTATCCCTCGCCCTCAACAAGAACAATCGTTGTCTGTCCTCGGCATTCTCCGTGGCTCTGAATTTTGTTCCAACGGAGGAGCTGCCGCGCGTCTCGGGAGCGAGTTGGAGGAAGGGGTTGTATGTGTTGTCGAGAGCGCTGGGGCTGGTGGCGGGAGAGGTGGAGGAGCCGTGCCCGTTGAGGATTAGCCAGCCGTCGGTGGAGATGGAGGAGCTGGTGGAGGAGGTGGAGTTGGCGCGGTCTGAGGGGAGGTTAGTTTGGGGTTTGGATAGGGGGTGAGATGGAGGGTTTGGGGGAAGGAGGTGAGATGAGGTGAGATGGTGAGATGGGAGAGATGTGATGGGAGATGAGGAAGAGAGATAAGATGAGATGTAAGTTGCTTACCAAGACGGGTCTGTTGGGTGATGGAAGAAGACATGGTGATTTTGTTGGTGGATTGTGATTGGTTGGTTTGAAAGATGGTACTGTGGAAGGAAGCGGGGTATGAATTTGTTGATATTGGATTGATTGTGTAGATGTTTGTTTGAATGTTTGATTGAATGATGAGATAGAAGTTACGAGGGAAAAGCCTCTGAATATATACACTTTTCCAACCTCCCTCCCCCTCCGCGCCTGCCTCTTACCTCCATCCATGATTCTCAACATTAGAACCCCCCAATTCTTGGTAGTTTCCTATCATGTCTGACAAACTCTAGGCATGACCGAGCGCCATCGCAGAAAAAACGGATTTACAACCTCCACATCAGTAAGCCAAGATGGCACTGGAAGGATACGTACATGAAGATGATTTGCCAAGAGATATTCTGTTTCCCCCAGCTGCCTCGACGATGATTATTTTTTGCTTTGCTCGTTAAGGTAGCATGGAGCTGCATGATGAAGCATCTCCTCTCGATTATTTCTTGGCAAACAATTATTAACCAAAGAATCCTCCACGGGAACTCCGGGAGCCAATCCGGAGTCTGTATGAGGAACATGGGCGGAGGGATTGGATTTCCGAATGTCACGCTAAATCGCCCTATCGATTTTGGCTCATCGCCACAAGCCGAATTCGAAACATTATTGGTGACGAATGTACTTGCCAAGTTCATTTCAGCCATTCCTTGGCTACTCTTGGAGTTTAGGAGTTACTTTATGGTGTGTACTATTTTTGTATGGAAACGTAGCTCGAAGTTTCTCCACGTGTTTTCTTTTCTTCAAATGAAGGGGGACATTTTCGCTTCGTGTCTCCGTGGAGGAGTGGGGGAGGAGTGGGTACCCGGACTCCTCTCCTCCAGTCTCCAGAACATCTTGGACTCCAAATTGTTTTGTTACAAGCGATGTTCCGGCCAAGATACGCACAGAGTCTTACAAACGATCCGATCCGCTTTAAGGCCGAGTAAGTCAAAGTTAGTCAACCTTTGTGGAAATCATTTAAACTCTCTTGAGGAACAGGAGGAGCTTGGCATCTGAGATAAGGGTTTGGGAGATCTTGGTATTGCGCTGGGCGTCCTAGGGAAATGACAACTACCGTTTTTCGTCGGTACATGAGGTAAGGATCATTGTCCATCATCCGTATTTTCATTGGTAAATTGATAGATCTTCACTAGTTGGCGTTGTCAGCTTGGCAGGAGGCTTGTTGATGTTTCCGAGTTAGTTTGATGTTAAAGTTTCTTTAATGATGCGAATCTTGGATGTTTTGATATTTGGATAAGGGATGTGTATATTTGGATCGTCTGAAACATGTCCCGTGACTATTGATTTATATATAGGATTACAGGTAACAGGTGTCGACATGAATCGTGATCACTGGTGCAGACTGTGCAGTGCAGAGTAGTATTCCTTAGGAATTGATCATCATTCATATTCCTGTAACTGTAACACCAAGAATTCCCAAGTATCTTGGCTATGTACATCAACACTTCCTTGCGACTCGCGAGTATGAAGTTCATCCACCAACCACTTGTTCATGTCCAGTTTGCCCAGAGCATACATGAGTGGGTTTGCTGCACATTTTATTGCACATTTATTTAAGTTTCTTGCCCAGCCGGACACTGAAGAAAAAACATGGGGGATCAGATATGAAATGTATGCATGGTACTATCAGCGAAGTTGGGCCGAGTACCATTATGTTCCAGATTACACCCAAGAACTTCAAAGATAAGTCTCACTGCATATTTTGCGCTGTAAACTCGATTACAATATGGCAATTTGTAGCGATTACTGTAGCCTTCGGTCTTTGCAACCTTATCGCCCTTGGTACTGTAGCAGTGCAGCTTGACGGCTCGTTGCCTTGGAAGTTGGTACACCCACTGCTTTATTGTCAGCCTACGGAGTTTTTCTCATTGGCGACTATACGATGAAATATCAAGGGCAAACAGAGACTTGACGGGCGTACGGAGTAGATGAGGCACACGACACTCCCTTCAGTGATTTCATGATGAGAGAGATGCAACCGCACTTTACCGACTACCCCAGCTCTTGACTGACGGACGTACGGAGTAGACGAAGCATGATGCATGATGCACAAAGTACACGACATTTGCATCAGTCACTTCGCAATATGCAACCACACCTTTACCGAGGAGCCCCGCTCTATCAATCTCATGGGCCAGAGATTCGAGAGAGATTCATCTCACAATCGGTCCCTCCACGGCCAAGATTCGAATAATAGACAGGATCTTATCAATAGACTCATCATGGCGCCAATACGAGACCCTTTCAGCATCAGGGGTAGAATCTCAAATTCGTGGTGATTTTACTATCACTTATCATATCTTTTATTCGGAAATTACGAGATGGAATGATACGAACACGATACCTTCGAGGCATGAGATGAATGTCGACTCTTTTTTAGTCGTTTAGTAAAGAATTTCTAACTGGGTCATGTTATTTGTGACTCTCAAGAGCGTTAGCATCACTTGGGATGATGTCTTTTACAGCGAAAGATTCTGTCCTTCGAATCAGTTTTGAATCTCTTGCAGACTCCGGAGTTGATGAGAATGATAGACTAGACCAACCATTATTCTCGAGGATATTTCCGCTACTTGTCCAGCGAGAAAATTTGTTGTATTTTTAGACAACCACTCCGCCGGAATGGAATTCTGTTGTACGACGCAGTTACTGACATGGAGCTATAGAGGAAGCACACGAATTCGAGAGCAATATCGAGTAACATTCAGTTGGGCGAAGACCGACCGACCCACATCATCTTCAACCGAATCATCATGATCATGAACGCAAGACAATCCATATTAGGGATATCGATAGCCATATTGAGGATCCCCAACAACCAAGTCTTTTCCTTCATCCTAATAGCATCGAATTAAACCAAGCTGTTCCATTCTCAACCAAGATTCGACCTTCGTATAACGAGCAGAGGTGTGGCCACGCCTAAGGGATGGGATGTGAACATCCTCTCGTTCGGCTAAGATCTAGAGAATGAAAATCATCGGCACAATGATTCGATAGTCTACAGTAAAGATGTGACGACACAAATACCAATTCCTTGACTCTCTGGAGCAGTTGGGATGATTTGGCAGCAGAACTCATTCAACGTGCTTACGCAGATATGTACTTCTCGCCTCCGGTTCGAACCTCGAAGCAATAAACCCCATTCGCTGTCAAGCTATCCTCAGTATCAGAAATAATGGGGGAGAGAAATCAATACCTCAAACATTCCGCCTCAACGCCAAATATATCAGCTTAGCACTAGGCTATAGTAAAAGGGAAACCGTGATGGAAATATATATCAATAACAATCCTCATACTTCGAAGCAACAATCTATGTCGTACCTATGAGAAGTTAAGAAATAACTTCCAACACCGTTCTTCAACGAATAAGTATTCGAGATTGTGATTCTTGATAGAAGAAGAGAAGAACAGGACAAATTGTAATGGCCAATTTTTGATATTGGATTCTCGACCCCCATCAGACTCAAAGTTACTCTTTTAGCTATAGTGTAGTCTCCTTAGCTGTCTTGTATTTTTCTATTATTTTTCCAGACGTGCAACATTTGAAAATTCTTCATTCCCAAGAACCAACAAGAGAAAAACACACTCGCATTCTGCACATCTGCACATCTGCACATCTGCTTTCTTGCATTTCTCTATTTTTGTTCCTGACGTGCAGCATTTGGAACACTTTCGTTCCCAAGAACCAACAAGAGAGAAACACACTTGCATCTTGCATATATACTCTTTTTGGTATTTTTCTATTCTCCTATTTTTATTTTTCTATTTTTCTATTTTTTTTTTCAGACATGCAACATTTGAAAACCCTCCCTCCTCTATAAACCAACAAGAGAAAAACACACTCACATTCTGCACTGCAACATTTGAAAATTCTCCCTCAAGAACCAACAGGAGAGAAGCACACTCACATTTTGCATATATACCCTTTTTGGTATTTTCCTATTTTTTAGTATTTTTCTATTATTTTTTCAGACGTGCAACATTTGAAATTTCTTCTTCAAGAACCAACAAGAGAAAAACACACTCCATTCTGCACATTCTGCACGTCTTCTTTTTTCCCTTCCCTATACCCAACGCAACCCATACACCACTCAAACCCAAGCTCCCCTTCCCTTCCCTCCTCTCTCTTCTCTTCCATTCATCTTCCCTCCTCTCCACAATAAAAAACCTCAAAGTTACTTGTCCCCCAAGACCCTTTACCCAATGACCTCACTCAGCCTCGCTAAACAATTTATCCATATTACCCTTTCTCACACGAATCAAAGTTCCATACTCGGCTCTTTGAGGGTTTCATACCTTTTCGGCAATATGTTCCGCATACCTATCCTTGTTTACCCCGGATTTCGGGTCGTGGGGGCTTTTTTCCGGGGTAGTAGTTCGGTTGGGATGTGGAGGGGTGAATTGGATATGTGGATGACGGGTATGAGATGGATGGATAGAAAAAACGAAATGGATAGGCCTGGTTAATTCACTGAGATATGGATTGGATAGAGTATGGTTGCGGTTGCGGTTGGGTTTAAGTTGGCTGTTCCCCGCTTTGTAAGGGTCTTGGGATTTGTGTTTGCGGTACCGGTATCTTCTTCTGCGATATCCAGAGCAAGTCTAGAGTCTAGACACGATATCAGAAACTTCCTATTGAATAAATCACAAGATATAACGAAACAATATCATTTCGCAATCCAACAAACACAAGAATGCATCACCCAGCCCTCACGCTTCTCTTCACGCTTCTCTTCACGCTTCTCTTCACGCTTCTCTTCACGCTTCTCTTTACGCTTCTCTTCACGCTCCTTACATTATGCCTCACTATCTCCGCCTCTCCTCTCCAAATACGATCTACAAAAACTACAACATGTTTGAGCAGTGCTTTTGGTGGGTGCTGTGTTGTTGATGAATATGGGGTTTATGGTTCTTGTATGCTTTGTCCTCTTTCTCTCTCTCCCTCTTTCTAAACCCCTTCCCCTCCCCCCCCCAGCTTTCCATCCATTCCCTCATTCCAACCTGGCTGATGATGAAAAAAAAACAGGCACAAAAGCTACTCTCCTCGCGGATAATGTTGCCTGGACAGGTCTCCCTACTACTCTCACGGCGAATGAGTGGGTGTGTAATAGTCCAGTTAATGGGGATGTCATTTGTGAAGGGTGTTGTGGGTGGAAATGGAGTACTTTTTGTGATCCCTTTGCTCTTCCCTTTTTGTCTTCATTTCTCGTTTTCGATCTTTTGTCTTTCATGTCTTGCTTTTTCGTACTTTTTGTATTCTCATCAAGATTGAAATTCATTTTGGAGGAGGGTCCAAGTTCCAAATTCCAAGTCATATATTCTCAGACGGGGTTAAAGTTAAAGTTTTAACGAAAAAAATAAGGTCGATATAACATACCCCAATGGCGTCACATTCACCTCGTTGGAAAAATCAATGGCGTGTGAGGCGAGTAGTGCAGGGGTTACCAAGAAGATGAAGAGGGAGATGGGAATGGGGAGAGGAGAGGAGAGAAGATGGAGAAGGAGGGAAGGGTTATGAGGAGGGGAGAGGGTGGGGTTTGGTGGTGAAGAGATTGAGGCTGGGGCTGGGATATTGTGATGGGGGTTTGAGAGCAGAGTTGTAAATAGTGGGAGGGGTTTGAGAAGATGTATTAGAGAAGAGGGTGGGAGGGGCATCATGCTAGAGCTTGGGTGATAAGGGGGTGAGGAGTGGACAGGACCGGCAGGTGATGTAATATGGCAAGCGTTGGAGTAGAATCTTTAGTGTGGGAAAGGGACAGGAGTATTATAGGGAATTCAGTATTTCAGGAATATCTTGTGTTACTCTTTAAACAATACAGTGTACATATCACAATACACACAATATAGTATGATATATAGTGTATAATAATGATGCAGATTGAATAGTATCTAGAAGTAGCTACTTATATGCGTATAGTAAATGGTTCCTACCCTAATATCTGCCCCTTTCTATGAATTATATCCCTATGATTTATAAAATGCTTTCTATTTTAACTCCTTCTTTATTCCTTATCCTAGCTCTTTCTTTTAAACACAAATAGCTTCTTCCTAATTCGTTGTAGAGCTGAATTTTAACATATTCGATTTCGGAATATTGCAAATCGTAAAAGTAATGAAATAAAGTAAAGTAAAGTTTCAAAGATTGATTCATTTTAAAGCTGCTAGATCCCAACTAGCTCAACATTAGACATTAGATTGAAAGTAAAATAAAGTTTCGAAGGTTGATTTATCGTTGTACAGTTATATCCCAGTTAATTTGACATTAAAGTGAAATTTTGAAGTTTAATTTATTATCGTAGAGCTGTATCCTAGCTAGTTTGACATTGGAATAATGAAGTAAAATGAAAAAATGCTTATTCAATATTACTCTTCCAAAAACTTATTTATTTAATTTCTATTCGTATATTAAATAAATAAAAACTATAAACAAAACTTACTACCAGATATTACAATATACACAATATAGTATGATATATAATGTATAATGATGATGTAGATGGAAGGGTAGCTGGAAAGAAGTAGCTACTTATATGCGTATGGTGGGTGGTTCCTGCCCTAACAGTATATACAACCTCCAACGTTCTTTTCCCATACCAAGTGATGATGTCCTGACTCTCAATACACATTGAATTCGACAGTAAAATCGTGATACCTATCACAAATACCATTTACCTCACAATTCAACCTATATGCTTGATTATATCGAACCTCAAATGAAATCACTACTCGGTTGGCATGTGTTACTGTTTTTCTGAGCTTGCGAAGACGAGATTGCAGGATCGATGTAGATGAGTAGATGAGTATTACTATACTGCAATGATATCTCGTACCCTCATTTTCTATTTCCCATCTCCGTCCCTAACTACAAGATCTGTGTATGGTTACAATAGGACGCTCATCCTCCAAATCTTTGATATACCACACATAAGCTGACTACTGTACAAAGTATCTCTCGCTTAACTTTCCAACGAGGTCTTACGAATAGGAAGTAGAGGAGATGGTAAGTAGTAAGTTTCATTGTGAGTTTAATTGTGAATGTAGGGAAGAGGTTGATTATTTGATAAATTGAGAGGTGGATGGTGGTGGGTTTGATGGGGAGATTTAAGTTTATGATGAGGAGAGGAAGAAATATTGGAAACGAATGACCTCTTGGGTTAGGGGTATAGGCAGAGAAGGAAGATTAAAATAGAGGATGGGGTGAGGATAAGGCGAGGAAAAAAGAGAAGAAAGGGGAATCAATGTTTTGAGTTTGATTCTTGGTTTCAGGAAGATAGAGACGGGTAGAAAAGAGAGAGAAGGGAGTAGAGGAGAGATAGGGATAGTAGGCTTTGGCAGATAGTACAGTATATTTCTATCATAATTCAGAACAATACTCGAGTACTTTCGAAATAATGGGAATAATACCCAAATTAGCATATCTATTCCACCTAGACTTGTGTGCAATATAAAGGTATGACACGTTTTCTTTGTATTCCCATTCCAGAACTACTGAACGAATTGCGAAAAAGATCAAGAAACCGCCAGGAAAAAATATGTCCAGATTTATAAATTGAGAACTCCCGAGCCTTTCAGTTGATGTTCTTATATCCAAACGAGTAAACAAAAATTTCATTAGTCGCAAACCATACTATATACAAACCAGCTCAACCGGCGGGTAATCTTGATCCCTTTCTAAAGGAAGGTATCTAGGGACAAGTAGGCATCTCAGATACATATCCATATATTCAACCACCAAAATCATGAAGTTCATCTCCTCTCACAAAGCTCTCAAAGCTTTCCCTGATCGGCACCTTATGTCTGCCAATTCCAATAATATC
The DNA here is from genome assembly GCA_002162505.1 of Myriosclerotinia scirpicola. Classification (NCBI taxonomy): domain Eukaryota; kingdom Fungi; phylum Ascomycota; class Leotiomycetes; order Helotiales; family Sclerotiniaceae; genus Myriosclerotinia; species Myriosclerotinia scirpicola. The sequence continues at coordinate 3,795,550 of NGKG01000001.1, forward strand.
AATCTCGTCCTTCCTTTCACACCAAGTGAGAATCATTTCCTGACATATCATTCCCATTTCACCTGACCCAAAAATTCCAAATTTTTCTCTTGAACTCTCATATGAATCTTTCTACGCGGCAGCCGTACTATCCGCAAGAACCTGCGCAACATTCAACGCCAGACTTAAATTATTACTCGCCAACGCCCTTTCATAATACACCAAGTGCTCGCCATTATAAATAGCACTCTGACCAATAATACTCAACTCCACAAGTCCCGTCTTCGTATCCATGCTACTAATCACTTTTGTCTGATCCAGGGTTCCGGTCATCGGTAAGGTATTGTTACCTGGTACCAATGTCATATTCGATATTGTGGTATTTCCAACGACGCCGACGGAGGTACTGAGTTGCATGACGACGTCGCCCAGTACGATGGTCATATCGGAGGGATTGGGGACGTATGCGAAGCCCGAGAGGTTGGGACCGGAGAGCGCGGTGAGGTTTACGCGGACATCGGTTACGTTGAATCCTTTCAGACCATTGAGACCTTTGTAAGTACTCGTGTGGTTGTACTTTACTGTAATAACTGGGAGTGCGCCCTCGTGTAACTTTGTTTTGCCAACGAGGGCAGTGGTTACGTATTCGTTGCTGATGACTGCAGTGGCGTAATCGCTAAGGGCGTCAATGCTGAGGATGGATAATTCTTGGGCTTCGACCGTGATGGTGGATTTGGGGTGCTTGACGTGGATCTTTGGGATAGGGATGGTTACCATTGGGGTGGAGGCGTATTGGCCGTTTGTCACTAGGTAGGAGGAGGCGTTGAAGGGGTCGAGGGTGGGCGTATACATTGAGGGGCTGTGAAGGATGCCTACTTGGGAGAGGACGATGGTATTGGGGGTTGGATCTGTGAATTTGAGTTCGGTGATATTGAGGGAAGAATCGTTAACGCCATCTTGGGCAATTTCAGGCATGGCGACGTAAACACTGGTATTGTTAGTATAAGTTTAAAAAGAACTTTCCGGTGAGGTTCTTACAGGCATAACGCAATAATGAGGAATATTATGCAGAAGATTATAAGATGGAGCCACCAAAATCGAGCGCAATGTCTCTTTACTTTACCACCAAACGATCTCTTCGCTGATGCAGGATTACGGCCATCCTGCTCAACCTCCTCTCGCTCGACTTTATTATCGGAATCATCTATAACTCCCGTCATCTTGATTCCCAACCACGAGCTGTGCGAATAGTTGCTAATTGTGTCGATATCTCAAGGGTAAACTTTTTTGGAATTATTTCCGCCTTCTCAAATGGACTTTGTAGTGATATATATAGTAAATACACGGTCATCCAATAAATTCATCTGATGACGTCTCACTACCATCAAACAAAGAAACGATTCGGTTTTCACGATGACGAGAGGCAAACATGATCAAACAAAGAAGATTGAGGAACTTTCAACACTTCTATATCTTAAAATCAACTGTGCGGAATAACAAACCAGAGACTAATGCGGAGTTTCGTGTGTGCAGTAGGGGTCGTACTGGGGGGAGAATGAGGGTCTTCGATCTCCTCTCGGTCTCTCCCCATAGGGAATTATCTCCGAGTGAAAGAAAATCTCTCAAACATGTGAGAAAAACCTTAATGAATGACAACCCGAGGATTCTAAGTGGCTTAATTCAGTCTCATCGCTCGCAATGACCGAAGAGACTTGTAACGACAAATTACACACAAAAAGCTGAACAACTCTGTTAAGCTTTTGGGGTGTAATTAAAGACACAGGATACTTATACCGATAAAGAAGAAGATTGTCACACATTGACCAATTGGGTTATGTTGTACAACATTCCTCCTCTTCTACCGAGAGAAGAATGTTGAATCTCTGGGGTCACAAGATGCAACACTGTAGCCATACACAGTCCAGTGATGGTTGTACAATCAGATGTCAGCTCTCACTGAAATCTCTTCGGTGTATTGAAGTATTGAGCCTCGGTGAACGGCACGGCGATGTCCTTGTAATAGGTAAAGTTTGTGGTGTTGGTCTGTTGAACCTGGTGGTTAACCCGGTGGTTATTCTGTACTACCCCGGAATGTACCCGGGGTATGCATAAGCATCATTCGTTAAGAGGTCTCGACTTATTAGTGAGGTTGTGTTGGAAGATATCTAACAGAGTCCAACATTTACCAGGAGCTGCGTTATCGAAATTTGCGCGCAATTTGCTTGGGTAGCCAATGATCGTTCAATGTTGTCTCCTCCCTTCATTACCTAACTCAAGAGTGGGAAGGAAGAAAAGATTAAGAAGTCCGGATATTATTGTTTCTTTTGTAGGTTCAATAGAGTTTGTTGATCGCTAATACAATTTTGGAAGTAGCTTAATTAACGTTTTGAAGATTGATCTAGTTGTTCTCCCCGCCATTTTAGGTTTTTCTCGCTACTCCACAGCAAGAGCTAGCCTTTGCTCAACAACATTTAAAGTTCTAAACTTGACAACTACCGTGTGGATTATAAAATTTTATATGGAGTAGTTGTATTAGTAGTAGTATTAGTAGTAGTAGTAGTACAAATTGTACAATATATCACTAATTGGCGCGCGAGTACGTTTAGTTCGACCGGTGTGCAAGGTATTCATTAGTCTGCCCAGTGCCCACCAACAGCCCTGCATGATATTCCTGTCGTCAGAGATTTCAGGTTTTGAGTCCATACAAAGTCCGTACCGGCCAATCTACCAGATAAAAGTAGTGGATAGCTCGGATGGAACCCCTGTAATGGGATTTTTTTTATGGGAATATCCTAATACAGCAGAAATCATCATTTCCTCTACATCTCATTTGATGAATAATCCCTACGATTTCATGATCTTCGTTGAGGGATTCAATCTGACGTGACCACCCGGGGACCACCCCTTTGACATAGCTTAACGATCTCCCCCTCTGAACTTCAAATAAACCCCTTTCACCTCTACTGGCATCGTCGAAGGGGTGAAGTTTCGAAATTCGGTAGTTTCACATGAATTCGATCATGACTGAGGGGTCGAGGACTGAACTGTTGTCAATCATTTCCCTTGAGCGATGAAGCAATGCGATTATGAAGGGATACCATCTTGTATCCTGTCATCTACGATATATATACATCAATCCCGCAAACAAGCATCTATCTTGATGCGATTCCTCGGTCTACTTGAATTCAGGAAAAGCTCTAAGAAATACAACCTGGTAATTTGGAAGGATCAATAAACTTATCAAGGTAGGATACGGGAGTGATGGATAAATCATGTAAATGCAATATATATGTATAGGATAAATACCCAACCGCGTAAGAAATCAATATTTGCAAACACCAACAGTTCCCAACGAAATTAGAACCCCCGCACTTGAATTAATTGCATTAGATTACCACCCAAACTTCTGGGATAAAATCAGGGTAAATTCATTTTATGAGTGTATTGTCGCATCAACTCTCAAACGGTACACGTTCAAGCGTTTGAATGGTTCGGCTTGTAACAGCATAAACTGTCATCATCATTTCGCTTGGAGTATTTCAACAGAATGAAGACATGGATACTACGTACTGAATAGTGCTGTCGAGATCATTGAGATGGCTTGGATTTTGTGGGTGCACGTGCTTGCTTCGAGAAGCTTCAAGGTCAGCGAAACCTTGCCTGGTACAAATAGATTTTAACTGAAATCGAACTCAATATGCGTGAAATAATAAAGATCGTATTCAATCGACGAATTCATCCGTCCAAAACGCTAGGAAAGCTATTGCTGTCGACCCCGTACACTCACGTGATGTCCCCAAAAAAGCCATGTTGTAATCTTACCTAGCTCCATGACTCCATGCACGTCCCTCTTCATTCTTGACCCGAAAAAAATAGGAAAGGCAACGTCCATTTTCAGATTGAGTATCATAAGCATCTTCCAAGCCATACCACTCAGCGGTTGGAGACTGCAGGTGACGACAAACACGCTGCAGAAAGTATCTGCAACTCTCGTCCAATACTCTACAAACGTTGCACATGGAAATTGTAGGGCCAGACCTGGGTTCTGCAACTCTGATCCAAAAAGGCATACTGTACAGACGCAACAGATTTTGTTGCACATCGGACTTGTAAGGCCAGACTTGGGTCCTGCACCTCTCGTCCAATACTCTCCAAAGGCTACAGATTTGTTGCACGTCGGGATTGTAAGGCCAGACCCAAGTCCTGCACCTCTGATCCAAAAGAGTATGCTCTACAGAGATTCGTTGCACATTGTACAGTCCCAAGTCCTGCAACTCTGATCCAAAAGGGCATACTCTATAGACGCAACAGGTTTTGTTGCACATCGGACTTGTAAGGCCAAACCTAAGTCCTGCACCTCTCGTCCAATACTCTCCAAAGGCAGCATATTTGTTGCACGTCGGAATTGTAAGACCAGACCCAAGTTCTGACCCAAGACCTGCCACTCTCATCCAAAGGGGCATACTCCATAAAATGCAACAGATGGGTTGCACAATGGAATTAGGCCAGACCTAGACCCATCAGTCTACCCAGTGGCCCCATATTTGACTTCAAGATCACACCCACACTGCCAAGAGTCGAGATGCAAGGCTCTCATTATGAACACGAATTCAATAATACGACGTCCTAGACGAGTAACTGAAATTGTACATCGACGACTTTAGGCAAATTTGAGTTCAATACACTTGTACAAGTTCAGTCAAAACCCCCCAATTTTTTATATGGATTCATTTCCTTTCTCGAACGAAGTACCAGGTATAGATTGGCTGAGACTGGAAGGAAAGGTTTCGTTGTCCATCTAAGTTCTTCTTCTCAATGGTGAGATCTATCATTGGATATAGAGGTGCTTGATTTTCAAGGACGAGGCAATATTGAGTTCTGTACAGTTGTACGAGTTCAGTCAAGAACCCCAATTTTTTATATGGAGTCATTTCCCTTCTTGAACGAAGTTCCAGGTATAGATTGGCTGGAGACTGAAGGAGAGGTTTTGTTGCGTGTCTAAGTTCTTTTTTCGCAATGGTACGATCGATCATTGGATATGGAGGTGCTTCTTGACCCAATTCTTTATATGGAGCTATTTCCTTTCTCGAACAGAGGGGTTGGTCAGAGATTAGAAGGAAAGGTTTTGTTGCATATCAGAGTTCTCCTTTGGTAATAGTAAGATGAAGGAGGGTCTACTATTGGATATGGAGGCGCTTGCCTTTCAAAGGAGGAGGTTTGTTGCATATCTGAGTTCTGCTTTCGTAATAGTCGGATGGAGGATAATATACCATTGGATATGGAGGTGCTTGATCTACCATTGGATATGGAGGTGCTTGCCATTCAAAGGGAGCTGGAGGTTTGTTGCATATCTAAATTCTGCTTTCGTAATAGTAGGATGGAGGATGATATACCATTGGATATGGGGGTGCTTCTTGACCCAATTTTTTATTTGAGGCTATTTGCTGTCTCGAACAGCGCTCATGGTATGGATTGGTTAGACATTAGAAGGAAAGGTTCTGTTGCATATCTGGGTTCTTCTTTTGGAATAGTAAGATGAAGGGGAATCTGTTATTGGATATAGGGGTGCTTGCTTTTTAAAAGAGGTGGAGGTTTGTTGCATTTCTCAGTTCCTATTTCGTGATAGTAAGATCTATTATGGATATGGAGGTGCTTGCTTTTCAATGAGGAGGATCTGCTATTGGATACGGAGGTGCTTGTCTTTCAAAGAAGGCCCGGTTTGTTGAATTTCTGTAACATGATAAGATGGACAACAACAAACGCATTCTGAGATCTTCATGCCAAGCTTCCAACACTGCAGCCAAATTAACCGCGAACCTGAAACGGCCAGTGAACATCAGGTTTGCGGAAAAATCCGAAATTTTTTCATCTCCCAGAGCGAATGAAGAAATCTAGTTCATACCTTGCTCTTCCAATTACCAGATCTGGAACAAGTTGAAGTCACACTTCTTCGCAGGAAACCGACACGGCTTTTATCTACTGCTTTATCTATGCTTGAATGCTTGCCAGCTGGGACTCACGTGCGAAATTCATCGAAATCCATTTTGATTTTGGCTCAATTTGAGGCTGGAATTGCCGTATGTGTTGATCCTGGGGGTTGTATACTTATTACATGCTCGCATTACTTTGGCGAGACCGAAGAATAGTATCGGGGAAATCCACGTCGATGGCTCTTATTTTTCACTGGTCTTGCAGTTGAAGTCTGATGTCGAGTTTGGGATCCAAAACGTGATTTGGCATTGTTGAAAGTTATCGCTATCGAAATCAGTGATGCCAGTATCAACAATACCATCCCACAACTTTCGTTCGTGCATTTGCCAACACAGCCCCTAAAACCGAAAGCGCCTATTGTATGTATCGAACAACCAGGAAGTGACTGACTTAGGATCTGAAAGCAATCGAAAAACAAATTACAATCTTGTCGAAATACCGGAAGGGTTCTTTCACGGTATGATGCCTGGAAAGATCCGCAGGATAAATCGGAGATAGGAACCTTAAAGCATGATGCTTGGACTTATCGGGGTCATTATGGAGCCCCGTTATTGACGGCCGATGGTGGGTTTCTTATTGGATTGCATTCTTCATGGGATTATCAGACTGCTATGAGGCATGGCATTCCGCTCGTGGCGCTAGGGGAATTTCTAGAAGAATATTTACCTGACGCAGAATGTCTCAAGGGTATCGAGCCTACATGATTAGTATTGCGATAGGATTTTCCCTTGATGATAGTCAAGTAGGTAGGATGGTGAGCGTTTTTATATCCTGCTCGAGCTTTGGACCGAAAACTCGTCACCCATCTCGTCCATCTGCTAAAGCTTCGTTAGCACAGAGCAGGATCAATACGATACTATTTTAACTTGTCAACAACATATCAATGAAGTTACCGGGGACCTTTTGACTACCCATGAATTCATAATTATATTTATCTTCTCCTAGTCTTTGATACGACAACTCAACTGTCTATAATGTCCGGCAATCGCCCCTTACTTGCAATCAGCATACCCCTCCCAAGCTCCATCGTATCTTTGTGGAATATAAACCATCAAGTGCACTTCTTTCATAGTTCGCAATAGGAGATCCACTATTCCGCATCGCAATAAGTGGAAGCATCTATTTTTATCCTCTCGAAAACCAAATTGCAGTCCGAACGCCAGCAATAGCACCGCATCGAGATGATGAGACCATAGCACGATCTCACCAGATGATGCCGAAGTTGCGTATGGATAATGGAACCATTCCTTCACTCCAGCTATTCGGCTGACTTGGTGCTACCTCGGGGTACATCATCGTTAGGTGGCACTCTGATATACGCCGTAGTTCCTCTGCTGCTTCTTCGAGTTGCATCAACCAGTCCTGGAATACTCTAATTTCATATATGGTTAGCCTGATTAACATAATCATGAATATGACATGCGAACTCGAAATAGGGGGTTAATGTGGTTGACAGATCAAAGTGTGCACGTACTGAATATTTGTACGCTCAATGGGCCATCGACGCTCTCGCATAGTGCGGAGATGTTTTTGCACTCTTAGACGGTTGTATCGATTATCGATCATGCAGAGTTCGAGGACGAAAAGTCTTTGAGGATAAGTGAGGTGATTGATAGTGTCGGCGAGGCGATATCTTTGTTGATTATCCATCTTGGTTGAAATTCTTTTGACTGACTCGAGATTTGGTTATGAGCTTTTGGTGAGATGAGCTGTTTTATGAAACAGACACCTTTGCTAAATTATTCGATTCGGGTCTGAGGCAATGAGCTCTCGAGGTAGTTGAATGAAAACTAGAGGACTTTTAAGTTCTCTCGAAAGCTAAGGTAGAGAAGTAGAAATATCTTAGTACAGCTAAGGGATCCAACAGCAGTACAGTAGTGATGCCACTCCATCAATCCAATGATTAAATACGAATACCGGTGAGGAGTCACTAGAATGTGTGATGAAAGATGGAAGATGGTGGTAGGTAAGTGAAATAAGGAGAAGATGAGCTTGCAAATATTATTAGCTCGCCACAAATTAACTGACAAAAGTGTACAAAAAAAGCAAGTATTCAGGCCCCTTCGCAAATCCTTCTCGATCATACTAGAATATTTATGTTTCGAGATGTAAGGGATTGTGCGAACGAAACTCTGGACTGGACTATCTTTCGGTTACAATTCACTCTACATACACCAATCTCCTTTTTCTATACGTTCATTTCGAGAAGTTACTTGGTTTTCAACCGAGTGATTGAATTTGACTTCCAATACCAACGCAAGAGCTACACGCCAGACACATCTCTCAACATGTAACTAGGTATCAAAATCGCGTTAGTTTGACCAAGATATTTTTCTGGTGATTTTGCAGCAGCTTATGTCGGAGACTTTAACCCTTCACTTCATCATAAATCTTGGTTCACTGGCACAAACGCATCTTGGCCAACAGTCCTCAATACCTCGATTATCAGACCTCCTTTTTCGAATCCTCAACTTCATATCTTCCTCCGGAGTCACAGTGGTAATTGCGCGCAGAGACGATGAAAGTACTCTTACCTCGAGCTTCTATGCCGTGCATACGGTATGCTGTTAACGATAATTAAAGCCTACGGGAGCTAAGAGTATGCATGGGAAGCATACGAATAATACGCGGGTTTCTACGCATCTACACTGGCTCTTCTGCGAGTTTGATTCATTTGAGGTACGCTGCTTAAACAAAATCTATAAAGGTAGCCCGGAGAAGTGGAGATATTGCATACCCTGCTTGTTCATAGGCACAGGATTGGAAATACTACGCCCCTCGACATCTTTTACAACCACTTGACAAGCTCTGCAGATGAGACATAGTTCTACCTCAGCATGCACACTATAAAATATCTAAACACATAGATTGGGTTCATCGTCATCTCTGCAAGTGCAGATTTTCGCGGATAGGCCCGAGCCTGAGGTATCTAAAATATATACCGCAAGTGCCTTGGATGCCTATGACTGCCTATTTATTCTAATCTATTTTGATCCTTCTTTCTGAATCTTCGCTGACGGGTTTATGAGTTTCAGTTGCCTTTCCTGACTCCTCTTCGTATGTTGCTGTGTACTTGGTTGAATTGGTGTTGTAAATAAATGTTGAGGTTGCTGCCTCGATAGTTTCGATATTAAGCTTGAGCTTGAGCTTGAGCTTGAGCTTGAGCTTGAGCTTGAGCTCTTAGAAAAATCCAATACCTCTACTACATTTTCTAAATCTTCTAGATTCTTCACTGAACCTCGAGGACAAGATCATCGTCAGCAACTAAACAGTATCGCGATTAGTTTCTATCCCGCCATGAAAATCCAACCTTACCCACTCCCAACATCTTTCATCAAGTATAAAACCACATTACTTGGAATCCCTCTTGATATCTCATGCCTGACTCGGGAGCTTATCCCTTTATTCACTCGCTAGATGTATAGCTCCACCATATATCCGCATCATGATCCACACCACCACGCACGTCCTTTTTGAAAAAATTTCTTCAACTCCACTTCGTTTCGTTTTTTGTTGATATTGGCTTTCAACGACCCTTCTTCTATACAATTACAACGGGCTTGTGGTTTAGTGGTATAATGTTCCCTTAGCATTCTATGTTTGGGAGAGGTCCGGCGTTCGATTCGCCGCTAGTCCAGCGTTAAAGAATATGCATTCTTTTAATATCTTTTTGCGTATGGGTTTTTTTTGGGCATTTCTGGCTGTTTGATCACCTTGGTGGGAGTTTGGGAGGGGGGCGAAGGGCCAGAGAAGGAGAACCTTGTAGGATGTGATGCTTTTAGGCCGGGGGATACTTGAAGCCGGAGCTGGTGATATCAATGTTGGTGTGGAATGGCTATGATTTGGAGATTATGATGCTAATGAACTACCAGGTCATTATATATCCACGACCTCCGCGCAAAATTAGCCGTCTAGCGTCAGTTGCGCAGAGTCTATTTAAGAGGGCTCTGTTCTTTTCTTTAAGGCTATATCAGAAGTTTTCAGGTCCGTCGGTTCTGTTGCTTCAGGTTTCTCTCCTCTGGATTAACTGCGGTTTCAATTGCCCGAAGTCTGGTCAACCATCTCACGCGATTAGCGGCAATCTATATATGAATCATCTCAGGAAGATTATTCTTATCATTGTTATCTTTTGTCCCTTTCGCTGTCGGGAATTAGTTGACTTGAGCTGACCGTTATACATACTTCGACAACAAGGACTCTATTTTAAGACGGTTCAGAGAATTTCTATGAAGTTGCATGGCAGTTTCCTCGTAAAATCGAAGGCTCCAGTTCATCACAGTATTTTGGAAGACCTGAGATATTGATTCGTCGAGTTTCCTAAATTTGATGCATTCCAAGGGATCAAAATACTCGTGAGCTTTTATACTTTCTGATCGTTTACGTCAACGAGTATTGATGTTTCGGTGAATTATCTGGTGCTGTGCAGGGAGTAGACCGTTCACAGTCTAGAAGTGGAGTCATCCAGCATTGGCAGATTTTCTGGTGTGTGGATGAATAGCTTATGCTATTTAAGTCTCTTCGTGTTTCTTTCTTGCCTTCACATTTCAGATGCACAGTACTACGAAAAGTACAGCATGGGTCGGTAAGAATCTCTGGCGATGGTAGCTCTTAGATGAAGTGATTCCTGAAACCGATGTTTGTGTTTGGTGGAAGTCTTTAATAAATACCCCTTCAAGTTGAAATGACAATACAGTTTCATTGTCAGTGGGATTTTTAATTTATTGTTACTCAAGAGTTTTTGATGTTTTACTTCCTTTGCATTGCCGGCTGCTCAATTACTCAAGATCGAGTTCAGTTTAGATCATTCATTCAACATAATTTTGGATTAAAGAAGACTACTTGGGAGATAGACAATGTGATCAAACCTCGGCGCCTTTCTGGTGCTAGGTCCCTTAGGCGGATTTCGATTCTTTATCCGTACAGCTTGTATGGGAAATTAAAGCTCAGCTAAATCATTAACTTTATATACTGTCTAGTTGTCTGATTGTGGAAGTATGGGGGCATCTGTAAATGATAAGCCTTAGGCCGGAAAAGCCTCTGGGAGTTGACGGGAAATGATTTGTTTATTATTCACTGTTGACTTGATGGTCAAACTTGCACCACTACTATATTCGTGGGTAGGGGAGAGAAAGATCTCTCCCAAATGCGTCAACTATCGAGTGCTTTTTGGAAGCTAGGAATGGTGAATCAGGAGACATTATTACGATCGATGTTATATATTCTCCTCTTACACCCTCCTTTGAACTGTATCCAAGCTTCATTTGGTGTTCAACCTTTACAGATTTTGTTCAAGTTCGAGGCTAGGGAACTCGTTTTCTGTGCCTCCAGCCTCTGGCATTTAACCTACATTGTGAATTAAAATTCTACTAGTTATGATCATTGTCGCCCTCTTATTATTGTTGCCAGTTACATCAAATTCGGATAAGATGAAGCTCTCGACTCATGCTGCCCTCAAATGAAAAGGATTTTAATATAGGGATTGCATGTACGGCTCTAGAGCACCCCAAAACTCGTTTATGGAGCCTGGATCGTTGGTAGTATAACAGCATTTAATGAAAAGAGATCTTCGATCAAAGTATCAACTTTATATCGCTTTTCCGATTCTCCATGCACTGTGGTATCAAAGTGAATGAACTTCTATCAAGAGAAAATCTTGAGGATGGTCCAGGTTAGTGAATACTATATGATTGACTGCTATACCAGTAGTGTATTAGTGTTATTAATTCCCCTCCACATCCTCCCTGGACAGTAAACAAATCCTATTAAGGATAAAATCATCGCTGTCTCAAGATGCTCCAAATCTGCGAGACTTTCATAGGAACTCTCATTGTTTGGGTTCCAATCTCGAGTTCCGTGTTTGCGTTGTTATTGTCGGGTTTCACTTCTACTGTCAGCTGTAGTTGAGCTTGAATGAGGTATTGATTCTGTAAAATTATAGAAATGAGAGAGGATTGCCAGAAGAACCTGGAGGGATGATGGAATAGTGAAGGGTATTGAATTCAAAGACACATTTCGAACACTATTCACTCCAGGACAACTTATCTGCATATGGTTCAGATGCTGTTGCAAATTGTGGTGCTCTATTGAATAACCATGTGCTAATACAACATCCCTAGAATGCAGATTACTAAGAATTAGCTCAAAATACTGGATACTGCTATAATTATCATCAACGATTGCCGTTACATGCTCTCCTCACTCTTCCGCTATCTAACGGCCACCAACCGTATGGAAAACAGTGGTCCCGGTCTAAGAGCGGTATACTGGTCTCCAATGCGTAGTCTTTTGAGACAAAATTTCTCCGAGTCTGCTGCTACTACTATGCCTGCCGTCTTGGTTGATGGCTTTCTCCTACTCGTCTCAACAATATACAAGGATAGTTTTCAGTGATGGTGTTACAAATTAGTGATTGACAATAAGAACCCAAAGGGATTTCGAGCGAGAATTATATAATACCGTTATACTCAAAAGACACTGAAGCCTTTTCCTGGCTCAAATATTATGTTTCAATCTTCTGAGTACGTATAGCGAATGTTTTTCTATGCTTGCAGGCATGCTTGACTTCTTTTACTTGATCTCGAATGCTTGTGGAATAACATGCATCGAATCTAATGATTCGGACTACACCCGAACGATCAAGTGGCGAATTGCCACTTTAGTAACAAGTGACCTGTTGTTGTCTTTCCTGTTTTCGTATAAGAAGATACCGTTGTTTAAATAGATGAAGTTTGAACGCGATGCGGGGTAATAGTTACGGAGGCTTACTATACCAAGCTCGCGTGATCCCTAGCCATATTGGCGTGAATCGAACATACGCCCATAGAGGTGAATAGAATTGACCTTGTAAATCGACGTCATCGAAGTAAATTAGCATCAGAGTTATAAAAAGGAAGACAACCACAGATTGGATGCTTAGCACTGTGGCACAGGCGCCTCTGGGTATGGGCCTACTTAAGATCCTCAAGACGCTATGTAGCTCCAACGCTTAGACTGGATCTCTACAGAGCGCTAGAAAAGGTGTAACAATGGTTATCTTTCTACTCCCTGGAAGATGAAGAAAATAGCCAACGTAACTATCCAGAGGTTGAAGATCGAGGTCAAAGATTCGCTACCATTGAATATTGTTTAGTCGCCAGGGAATATTTAGTATTTACTAGTTGCCGTCGTTTTCCGGCAGTGAAAAGATGAAAATAAGGGGCTCAGATAGAACGGCGGTGATTACTTTTGGACATTGAGATATTTACCCTGAAACTGTTCAGTACAGTACAGATTCCCTATAATTATCAAAAGAAACCTTATCATAGTCATCGATAACACTTTTGCCACGACCTTGAAGAAGTTGCCAGCGAACTTTTGCTTGGTCTACTTGGGAGATGTTAGTTCACTCGAAGAATGTTTATATACTCCTTACCGCTTATTGAAGGTTGCAGTATCCAATAATCACGGCATATTTAGGTAAAAACTCGAGTGACGAATTACTGAAAGAATGAGCTAGGAGAGCTATTCTGATCATGTAGATTGCTTTGTGCTATATATTTCGAACATTCTTTTGGTAGGTCGAATTCCTAAGCAAACGTGTGAGCACTACTCCTAGCACAAGGAATTTTCTGCATCACGAATGCTGTAACTTTTCTCATAGTGGGCGCTCGTTTCTAGAATCTGGATTGAGCGCATTAATGAGTTGAGATTTGATTGAATACATACTTCCCCCCAAGTTTGACAGCGAGTATTTTGTTTTGTAATTGCTACTATCATTGTCATTACAACTGCTATCATCGTGTCACTCAACCAGAAGCAACAACTCAACTGTTGTGAGTAAGTGCCATCCAGCAAAGATACCCGCGAGCTAAGCTCGAAAGATAAAGCTGTAATACCCAGTGAAGTTGTCAGCAATGTTGGTTGTGTACCATGGTTATGCCTCTCTTGCTCAGATAAGTTCACTCTACATTTGAGAGAGTACCATCCGGGAAACCCTTTATAGTTTGGCGGTACTTTCGAGGGAGCTCTAGCGGCCCAGCGCGGGTATTTTGACGGATTTAATACGGCGATACTATGGTAGATTCCCCCGACTGCTCTATCTCGCAGTTGGATCCTTGAAGATGATATATCATTTAATAGTGGTCCACAGTTCTTTGGAATAGCCAAACATTGGTATAAAGTCTGCGAGGATTCCCAGGCATTGGTCTGCGCATCTATGCCATGATAATCCAATCAAAAAATCTCTTTAATGGTTGCTTGGAGACTTTGCAATGTCATTTGGTTGGAATCTTTTATGGATGTGGATATATTTGTGTCCATATTTCCCGGATAGGGAGAAGGTATTTGAGTTTCACTGTCTTCTCACCCGCGATTTTACCGTCGTATAACTGATGATGCCCCTTTACTAGTACTGTCATTCATATATTACTATCAACGCATTTTCACTTAATATGCGTGATTAGATCACATACAAGACGTCAATATAGAGTAGATCTAACAATCTCATCTCTCTCTCATGATTACTCCTAAAATCCCGTATGATCTTCACTGTCCAAGGGTTCTTAAAAGAAAAAGTGCTCGGACCTAACAGTATAATTGGGATGTCAACTCTTCGTACGAATTACCTATACAATCTTTAAATACGGAGCCATGATGTGCCCTCGTACATGTCAGAGTAGAACGATGAGTTTTTGTATTCACTCATGCACTTCATCTTGGAAATAAGTGTCTAGATTCTAAAATGATCGTTTGCCTCTTCCCCTCTCTACCCCCACCTCGCACCAAATACTCACCAAGTAGATCACGCGATTTCAGAAAATTATTCACATCATCACCATAAAAAAGCTCAGAATTCTCTCATCTCATAACCCAGAACTCCCAGCACAAACCTGATAACACATCCATGGATAGGAGCTGTGCTCTCCTTTTCATCCTACTGGAAATTATTCTTTCAGGTTCTGGTGTTCTGGGCTATTTGCATTGCTTTCGGGTGGGTACTTGCCATGTGATGAAAATGGGACGTAAGGGTTTGTTGTCACTAACACATACCGTTATTATCACCAATGCTGCCACTTAGTCTTGTTCGTATTGTATCTTGAATTTGATATTCCTGCGGACTGAAAAGAAGACGAATTATTGGAACTTGGAATATATCCCATTGAGATTGACAAACGAAAATTCCTTGCTCTATTCTCTGTAAAAACCGAATGTGTTTTCATAGTGCATGGAAAGTAAAATATAGAGCTATATATGTGCCATATGCGTACTGGATTCTTAAACTAGCCAGATATCTAATGAATATTACCATAACTCAAAAGATTGTTTTCGAGATTTACGTTTGAGTGAATTACACAGTTCTCTCCCAATCTCTTGATTCTATCATTCTATACCCTTAAATGAAGGCCAGAACATCCTTGAGTTCTCCAGATAGCTACCCGCGCATCCTCGGGAAGATTCTTCATCAATGATGGACCGCACGTCTATGTAGTCCTATTAAATTCATCATTTTCTTTGTGCCCCTAAAAGAATATCAGTGAAATGGATTGTAGTTTCACTAACATCTTGATCTTTTGCAGCCTTGATGATAAATGTCAGACGAATGTTTTCTGTTTACTACTGTCGAAAAATCTAACACCGAATCCAATGAAGAAATATCTGATTGATCAGTACCTTCGATATTACCATCGGAGGGTGTATAATAGCTTAGACTCAGACTTGTATATTACGATAGAAGAATCCGTTCAAGTCTCAGGACTCCGGGAACCTTAGCTCGAGGTGCTTACTCCTCCCTACTCGTGGCAAAGGGTCATCTGGAGGGGTTGGATCTTGGCATGAGAACCGCACACATACACACATACCGGTTCCGATGGCATCAGTGAATAATGCTACTAAGTCACCCTGCCTCCATCAAAAGCTAATGCCAGAGAGTATCAAAATCAGTGAATCTAATTCTCTCCCAGCTCCGCGAGCCAAATTTTCTGGATATAAATTCTTCCAGTTGTAGCTTCCTAGAGCAAGTAGTATGGCAAAATCAAAGTGAAGGGCGATCCAAAGAAGTCGGTCATGACCAAAGAGTTATGATCAAGAAAGGCATAATACTTTCAAAGATTTTTTTCATGACGCTCAAGAGATCCCTGGTATCATGTTGAGAGGGGAGGAGTTGAAGGTAAGTGACAGCGAAGAAAACCATTACTTTACCGTTGTCTCACAACTTTTTCTTGTTGTTATGGAGATATCGGACGATAGTATATACTATATCAAGTCTGATTCAAGGTTTCTATAACTCGAAATATTTTCATGGGGAATATTACACCGAATCGACCCTAACCGATACTATATGCCACTTTATTCGCATCCAGTGACGCGGGAGAAGAACCAAAAAACGGTGCTATATATAACACCGCCTCTGTTAACTAGCACATTATCCTCAATGTAATACTCTGGTGAATATACTCAATGTAAGTCAGCCATCAGCTTGAGCGCAACACAGTTCACCGCAGACTCCCCCCTATTCCCAACCAAATCCTAAACCCCACATTCTAAATCCCGAATCCGAAGTCCCAAACCATAAACGCGATATTTAAAGCTTCCGCGTCATGGATAGATCTATATCAAGGAGCAACAGTCTCTGTTAACACAGTCTTACAGGGGGAAATTCCAGAGAATTTTCTCTATTCAACAAGCTCTCACTAGAGTTGCAAGTAATGACATTTGAGCTCTTTTGCCAGCACGAAATATTCCCGTAAGTTTGGGTACTTCCAGAAAGCTGGAATCCCCCTAACATCTATCGTTTAGAGGATGCAGGGAAAAATAGCACAGAAGTGTAAGAAAGTATGGTTTGATCGTCACTATTTTCTAGTATTGTCACAGAAAATCCGGAGTCTCATTTACCACTTGAGAGGACTTCTCATCATCATTCAACACATACATATATCGAAAATCTCAAACTACACAACCCTAATTATCTCCTTGGAAAGAGTCGTAAACCAAACGATATCCTTTTTTTTTGGCCATTTTAGACTTCAAAAAACTCCTATTAGAAAGAAAAGACCATAAAAGGAAACTTATTTAGAGCTAATTGTGTTTGAATATTTCCATAGGAGAAAAAGTGTCTTGAATAGGATAGCAATATCATTGAATCCGAAGAAGTCCCCCAGTAAAGATATGAAATCGCATTCCCCTCATTCCTTCGGCATCATCCGTTTATTTTCTCCACCTCCTATCCACCATCCCACTCCAAACTCAAACCCCACATTCTCAGCCCTATATATTTTTACTATCACTCGACTCTACTTCAACCCTCATACAAAAAACCACATTTACTCGAAAAACTGACTGTAAGAAGCGCCAGCGCAATATTCTCGAGTGACTATATCCAGAAGAGCATCTAGACCTGAAAATGCATATCGTTATAGAGATCCATGGATACTGTAGGCAACGCTCAAAAAGGAGATATGCAAGCTTCGGGTCATCATCGAGTCATTGCGTTGTTGTCTTAGAAGTTCGGATAGTTAATAGATACCACTGACAGTAATTCCTAACCATTGGCATCTCCTACTTAATTATTCGATTAATGTCGTATTGTATGCACCACTCGATACAATACACAACCAATCTCTCAAATCTCTCTCAAAATCCCCGCCAACTCAATAACCTCCAGATCCAAGAATTAAGACGCAGTCCCTTCCGAGTTTGCCATCTTGGCTCACTGTATGCATGTATATTTGACGAAGAAAAACTTGAGAGATCCGTGTGAGAAGTATCATATAGCAGACTAATCATCTTGGAACTAGAGATAATGTCTTAAGGAGGAATAGAATAGTATCGCCAACACTTCACCTTTCACCATTAACCCCTAGCCCCTGCTCCTCCCATTCCCCATTCCCTCAAAGTTTGATCTCAACCTCGATATAAATACGTCCCTGTCTGTCTACCTTGAATTTCTATATCCCACACTAAACGATGCCTCCAATCAGAACATTGGGCGGCCAGGATTCTAGCCCTCAAGTCTTCGTACATATATCTGAAGACGTATGGTTGCATTTTGATTTAACCACATTGCATCAAAATGTCTGCATAGAGTAATACCTACATAAAGTGATGGGAGGACTCTGACATTCGTTGATCAAATTTACTCACTGTTGAAAGAATGCGACTTAATACCGTTACGCTTTTCCTTGCGTGTCTTATTGTTGTCGTTGTTATTACTATAGATACACGTATTCTATACTGTACTGCAGACTGTACATGACCCCAAGCCCGACTCGTCCACGTGGATTCAAAAAGGACTCTCTTCGTAGACCAGCACAGACAACAGCAGGGAGATTGGCCTAGATTTTCAGAAAGTATTACTTTTGATATAGTTGTAGTGAGAGAGATAGGCGATTGGAGGTTTAAATAGGTAGGATTGAGATAGCTTGAATCTCCCAAAACAAATGGTTGTAATCAGTGCCCAGGTGGTGTTGAGAATTCTCGAAATGGTTTTCATGATACACAGCATTGCAAGCATTTACCGACATTCCCGGCCACCGCCACGTCATCACCAGCCCTTAGACCCAGAAACTACTGCCCCAGTCTTCTTGCGTTTCTCCAATCAGTCAAACAAAGTTTCACATCTCAAACACAAATTCAGTGTAGACTTGATGAAAGCATTCAGTTCGTATTCCCATTTCTCAGTCCCTGAAAAGAGTGTTTCATAATTACAAGCCATTTCCCAAAGAATCAGCCACGAAATCTATCTATTTCTCGATCTGTTCATGTAGTGTATGAGTATGTAGGTATTGTAACCCAAAGGAAAGCAACGAAAAGGAAAGCATCGCAAAGGAAAGCAACGCAAAGGAAAGCAACGCAAAGTAAATTGAAACTCCATAACCATCCCATAACCATTCCCATTCCCAATCAAAGTCAGCCTGTTAGTCCTTCACTTCATAATCTCATAGCGTAGCATATCATATCCGATGTCCTTTCCAAATCCCTTTCCATCATCTCAAGCCAATAACACCTATCCCAACACATCTATTCCTTAACCCGACCCAAAACCTTCTTGCCAGGTTGGAATGAACTTTTCGTCTTCTCAGTGATCGAACCGGCCGAATTGGTTTTCTGCAATGCAAGACGAGCCATTTCGCCTTGCTCTTGGTCGGCTGGTTGTGAGAGACGACGTGTGCGTTCGACGCGGTAGGTCTTTGCGGGAAGGTGCATGGATGCGAGGGCGGCGGCTAGACCGAGGGCTGAGGCTGAGGGAGGGTTAGTGTGCTTCTACAGATGTATAATGGAAATGAAAGGATAGTTTGGAGTGAAGAAGTGAACAAGTGATGAAGTGATAAAGAAGAGAGTGAGGGTGATGGTAGTATGAGTAAGAGAGAGAGAGATGATGTGAAGTGTAGGAGAGCAAAACACTCCATAGATCAGGTAAGACGAGGTGATATATCAAAGTAATAGATTCAAGTGATGATGAATCGAAAATTCAAAGAAGTCTTGACTTACCACCAGCAGTAACGACTCCAGTAACAGCGACCATGATGTCTGATTTGTAGTTGTAGTGATGAGGTTGTTTGCGACGTTATTTCTTTGTTATATGGTACGATGATATATCTTTCTCTTCAAGTGATGAAATGAAGTCTCAGAGTGTTGAAAGTCGATGAAAGTTATTGAATTTTGATGAAGTATTGTATTGTATTGTATTGAAGAAGAAGGAAGTACAAGATGAAAGAGGAGGGAGACACTCTCATAAGTACCTCCCTCCTTCCCTCTGGTATCAATCAGACCATTTGATACACAATCTCATGTTCCAGAAAGACCTCGTATGACTGGTCAGGAGTGCGGGGTAAGTGCTATTCACTAGCTCTTTGTAGAACTCGCTAAAAAACGCCACATAGATGCGTAAGACCTGGGGTAGCGTCACGGAAATGCAGGATTGATTCATTTGAGGTCCACTTTTGGGTTGGATATATCCACTTAGCGTCGGGGAATTGGGGAGGGATCTGGGGTAATTATGGGGTGGGTGATGGTGATTGGGTGAGGCATGAGTGAGATGGGCTGGTTCTGGATGGTTTATAGATTACAAATATCTAATTTTGGACAAGCAAATTGTCTCAGGTGAGTTGTTGCTGTAAGTAGGTATGTTGATGGGAAGGTTCGGAGATAATTTGAAGTGTTTGTTTCTGTTTCTGTTTTGAATGCAAGGTCATTGCCACCGCTGGCAATTCGTAATAATAACCCATCCACCGATATCGTCGCTACTAACAAGAACATATATGATGTTACATTGATGCGGAGTGTGCGTAAACTCAATCTCGAGTCATGAAAATGAAATTATGAGACAGATAAAATCAAAATCTCAGGTTATCGCCTTTTACTCGTCTGATTGTAGCAGTATCAAATGAAAATAGACGATTAAAATACGCTCTGCATAAATTGCGACCGCAAATAATGAAAAACATGTGGAAATCCCTCATACTATCACAAGCGCTACATTTACTACCAGTATTCCAAGCTCTCCGTAGCCCTGATAAATGTGTTCAGAATATTTAGTAAAAAGATGGTTCGTTGGTGATACCTCCTTACTTCCATCGCCGAGCTCGCCAAACCAACGATCAAAGGGGTGATCGTGATGACTGCCTACGTAATGATTTCCCCAATACTGGGATATTTCCTGAAAGGAGGAAGTAACGACTCTAAAATAGTCCAATTTCTATTTCCCCGTCAAAAATCAGTTGTTATTAACAGTAACTTTGTAAAATAAATGTCCTACTTAAAGCACCATCGTACTACATGCCAACCACACGACTTGGCATGAACCTATGGAATATCAACTGAGCCAACCTCTTTCGTAATTAGTGTTGCGTATCAAATTTACTGAAGATCTCGATATTAGAGTATAATTGTTCCGTTACTGTAAGGAGTTAAGGGATGTTATGGATGCGTATCATAGAAGTCCTGTTGCGATTGAGAAAGGTAGTTACCAATATTGGCCAAATGGTTCTATGTTGAGAAATTTGTATACATATCATTCCATCTTTTCATCGGCCCATGACATGACTTTGGAATACTCACGGAGGTGATTATCAGGTCACTGGATCCACTTGAACTCAACCCTGAACTTGTGAGTGCCCCACCATTCATTCTAGCAGCATTTTCAAACCCTCACAAACTACTCTGTCACAACAACAGGTTTATGGCTTCCGCGTCTCTACAATCAAACACCGGAATTGGAAGTGATACCAGGTTGAATGGTTTCTAGTTCCAGAATCAACTGATTCCATACTTTCTTCTGCACGTCATGCCCTCAGACCCTCGAACCAACGGTCCCACCCTATAGCAATATCTATATTAGCATATCTGTCTCCAAAAATAGCACAACTACCACAGGAATACATACCCAGCAACCACACAATTAGGCAAATACGATTCATGACTTTCCTCACCAGCAGCAATACTAGCCTTCAAAGTTCTACTTCCAGCTTCAGTGGTGCATGCGAGATATGTACTCAAGATTCATTTTTCCAATTTCTCAATTTCCGCAGCTTCGCGATGAAAGTCTGACATGCAAGCTCCAAGTGCCGTGCAATTAACGACGACAGTCGCTGATATTGAATCTGGCTCACTGGTAAGTTCGCGGGCTAGTTCGTGTACACCAAAGCCCTCGATTAGTTTCGATGCGGCATATCTGATGAGAGTAAGTATGGAGAGAAGTCCTTCTAGGTCAATGTGTAAGGGTATCCTACCTTCCATACCCAATTCTGATGTCTCTTTATTATTCAATGCAGCAAAAATATACATTTCCCGTCCTGCCGTAAATTTTGTAGTAAAATGCAAATTAGAAGTCACAATAGAAAGTCGAGGCTGCATCTTATATTCCATCGCCGACTGCTTTAGCTTCGGTAGTACCCCAAAAGCTAGAAAAAACGTCCTAATGAAATTTGCCATAATGGTAGATTCATACCCCTCCACCATCTTAACATATTTAGTCATGATACCTGCATTTGCAAGTACGGCATCAAGTCGAGCAAGTTTATTGGCTTTTTCGCAAATGCTTTGATGCAGTCGCAGGATTGCATATCGAGATATGGGACCTCGATACTAGATTCGAGACGCCCAGTTCCGGAGAGTATGGATTGTTTTGCTGCTTCCCCTTTGGCATGGTTTCGGACAGTTAGGATAAGGAGAATTGTATTGAGGCGGGAGAGACGCTGAGCTGCTTCGAGGTCAAGACCGGTGTTAGAAACGGTTACAATGATGGTTTGACCGCTGAAGTCACGGGTAGTAACGGGTACTGTGACGAATAACTGAGAGTAGAGGAAGGCATTAAACCAATCCGTATTGTGTTGACCAGAACGAAGTGATAAGTTTTCATAATGCACTTCAGAATAAAATGACACGTTTTAGTCTGTACAGCAGATGGGAAGATGGGTAAAAGGTAAATGAAGGTGGAAAATACATTGAATAATGGGAGAGCTCCATCATCATCTCTATAGTAAAGCACAATCAAACGTCCGGGTGGCTATTTGCGTCATTGTAATTTTGTTCCTGTACATCTTGTACATGCGGACATTTACAAACCAATTTTCAGATGCGGACGGAATTTTGGAAGATTGTCGAGGATGAGAATCGGAACGCTCCTGGAGTAATCCAATTAGATAAGAATTCGGATAAAATTCAGGAGGAATCCTTCAAGGCCCGCCAAGATTATCAGACAGTAGACTTTCTAATCCCAACTAGGTTAGCTTGTAATACTGGACTTTGTAACCGAGTACTCATACTATGGCCACCAACGGTAAAATGGCTTATCAATCTTCAAATTCATATGGCACAATGAGATAGTTCAATACTACCTTCCCTCTTCCTTTATGGACGAAAAGTCGGAAAAAATGCAAGCTTAGGGTATAAGCGATGACCATTTATTACTACTACAAATCAAACTTCTAGCCGCTTGAACGTTGTTGCACGAGATGAACAGGCAGATGGACTCAGACTAGAGTCCCCGCCATCATCTGCTGGTGGAATTCCAAACCGGAATTTAGTATATCATCACCTCAAGCTTCCGATTTACGCGGCAAAAGTACTGGAACTGATATCGACCCCATAGTAACAATTCTTGATAATGCTATTTACTGTAAGACTCAAGTCTCAATCAACTTTGGCTGCTGATGTCGCAGATAGTGGAGACGATGTAGCTCTGACTGGGCCCCAGAGCGAATTTCAAATTTGAGAAGCTGAGAAGCTGAGAATTCAGTAGCTGTGACAAAATTTATTCGCACTCGTGAAGCACTTCTTGCAGATCTAATAGCTCTGGAATTTCGTGGTATGGTAATTAATGTGGCTTTTTCATGGGGGTACACATGGTAGGATCACTGTGGATTCTTAGTTACAAGCCAATTACCGTTACGGAAGCCAAGTAGGAAGCCTCTTGGCCCACGGACACCTACATCTAGACCGACAAAAACACATCCTCGCTACCGGATTTTATTCTCTGAGCATTGAAATTTCCTAGCCCTTCGATCTTTGGCGTAGCGCCACTTTGTGTCGGTGTGTGTATTCAAGAGCTTGATACTGGAGTTCATTAGTACATTATCAGCCACTTCCTGATCTACTAGGAGCGCTATTCCAAGAGTATTTTGGAAAAATAGATCGTTTCATGATAACTGATTCGGATTATGCTAATACTGGGGAGGGCATGAGGGAATTGTATTCTCGGCTAATAGTTATAGTAAGTGCACTAAATGAAATCGAGAAACCTTCAATTCTCACCCTCTTACTAGTTCGAAGTCCTGAAAGCCCTGATGACACTCATATAGGAAGACTCCTCCGACCTTAAGTTCAGAACTTTTATTTCCTTTTGTATCCCCGTGTTATATAATACTAATTCCTACAGGTCAATCTAGACCTGACCATAAAGTGTTGGGTACTCTCACACACACCAGAGATAGATAACCTACAGCCAGCTGCTTAGACACAACCGCCAATCCGTCTTTCCGCGAACAAAACGGAATCTGAAAGATCACCACCGAAGTTAATTATGGCTACCGCTATGAAGGAGATTTGTACCTGTCACTCCTAGAAAAAAAAGTGCTCAACAAGGATGATGTAAGCGGATAGACCTCGCCGGGGGTCATAAAAATGTTACTAAGGGAAAAGTAGCTCGAAAAAGTTTTCATCAAAGAGCGCCGGATCTTATTGGAAGCAAATTTTGCAAAAGAAAGTGTCACTCAAAGGTGAAGACTGAGGATAGGACATAGTTTCCAGACTTGCCCACTAACGTACTAAATATATCGCAAAATAATCATAATCATAATATACATATATTTGTTTGAGAACCCTTGATAAAACGCCTCATAATCATAACCTGTGACCCACACGGCCTACTATTCTTCTTGAATAGTTGGCTACATGGTGATCGTCCTCATACTTTTGGATGCATAGGCAAGTTTGTCGATGTAGCCTCGTGTAATATACCAGTTGCCTCGAGAGATTCTTCTAATCATACCCCTTACGGTCGTGCTACCCCCCAAAGCCTCATTACCCATGATTTCACTCCTCACACCCAAACAGCCTCCCCCGACCGCTCGATAATGTTCTCCATGCTCTCCGTATCTCTTTCCCTCCTCCTTTCTCCCCCTACCCCTCTCCCACTCTCACTACCACTACCACCCTCACTCTCACCCCTATGACTCTCCACCTTAACATCATACTCCATCATAATCCCCGATCGTTTATCCTTTCTATCCATTTGATGATCCACAGTGGAAAGACATATTGAATCATTCTTCCTCAACTTTTCAACTCTTCTCTTTCCGGATTTAAGGTTTGCTTCGTGATCGGGTGTACGTTGGTCATCGGATATGATATGTGAGGAAAATAGACCAGGGAAGTATTGGCGGATGAAGGGGCGGAGAACGACAAGAGTGTTGCAGAAGATTCCGATGTTTATTTCTACTGATCTGGAAGGGTGGGTTAGGTTCTGTGGGAATTGTAGGTGTGAGGATGTAAGAAAAGGAAGACTAACGACCAGACTGCTGCTCTACCCTGAGTATATAGTACGTCTGGGTTATCTTGGAGCGCCATGATGTATGTTATGCGGACAATACAAATGATAATCACACTATAATTTCACCCGTCAGTAAAATCCCCCAAAACCCCTCCGTTACAGATAGATTCAAACTAAAGGAGATTTGCACTCACAAAATACCCGTCGAGAAAATCGAAGCAACTGCTAACTTTTGTCTAAGAGGTAACTTCAGAAGGTAGAGCATATGTGACGGAAGAAGCAGAATAGCCGCATCCGTAAGGATGTTGAAGATCCCCTGCCAGAGCCCACATTTGTTGAGACATTCGCCATTGGCTGGGTTCGTGGGGACACAGGGAATGGCGATTATGAGGGATATGGTGAGGGTATAGGTTATGATTATGAAAGCTACGAGACGACAACCCAGGCGAAAATAGCGGTTTGGGTTTAGACGATGGAGACTGGATGAGTGAGTTAGCATCCTTGGTGTTTGGTATGAGGGAAGGAGATTAGACAACGCACAGGATGAGAATGGAGAGCTTAGTGAATGCGGGAGCCCAGGCGTAGGTGGCGACTATAGCGCTCAGTTGCTGGTATCATAAGTCAGAAGTTGGAGCAGAATGTACAGGACTTGACTAACCGTAAGATATAGTTCCAACTGTTGAGCAGTGACTTCCCAAAGATGTTTCCCAAATCCATATTTCATAGCTTCAAATCAGTCAGCACTACCTCTTTGCCCTCCATGAACAACTGCAACACTCACAATTCACACTAATAGCAAAGTATGCAATTGAGCATATCTATTGCATCTTAGCATTATAATCTCTTCGGTAGAGATCAAACATCATACAAACGACAGAATAATTGCAACTGGTCAAACAAACTTAGCATCACAATGGGTAAACGTTAGGCAAGAACTTACCGTCATCCAGACCAAAGGATTTTATGATACTAATCCTCGTATACAATCGAATACCCAGAGTACTACTGGCAAGAGCAAGAGTAATAGTATATGCAATGATAAATTGCACCTGGGTGTCTGAGAGAACCGATGGATTGAAATCGGGTGTCACGCCCGAAGGTGCTGGAAGAAGACCGGTCGGCATATTTTTTCGTTGATTCCCTTGATTGTGGTTTAGAACGATATTGAAACTCTATGAAGTGAAACTTTGGCTGAGGATGCATCGTTACATATATAACCTATTAGGATAACATCTAATTTTGTGATGGTGCTCAGGGCACGAATATATTGGATTCTCGATCATCATACTCTCCCCCCCCCTTGAACAAAGGTTAAATATTGAGCTTGGAGTACGTCAAAAAAATTAACCTTTCTCCAGGGGGGAGAAGATAGGAAGAGTAATATGTTGCGGGATATTTCAGTGACCGGGAGGATCATCCGGGATCAAAATTTCTGGGATCTCGGTATGCAGTTGACTGAGCATCGGCATGGGTTCTGTTCAGAATTGCGTTTGCGATTGGCTGAACTTGGGAAAGAGTTACAAGCGAGAATACTCTCCTGCATCATCTAGGATGTCGGAAATTAAGAATGGGATTGGGTTTGTTGGTATTGTTGGTGTTGGTGTTGCAACGCTGAGAGGAACCGCAGAACTAAACATTGTGGCAAGATCTATAAACCTTCCCCTGATAATAATCATGATATGCGTTGATACTAATCTTGGAATATCACAATTGTTAGCGGGGGAAAATATCGGGAGATGCTGAGCTGAGTTCAAGAGTCAAGATAGATTCAAAAAGACAAAGCGCTGCGTATTCTACTTTGGAGCAATGACCAGAATATGATCAAGGATATGTTCAGCCCTGCTTGTTATACGAGAAAAGGAAACGGCTCAAACCCTTCTCCACTCGGAAGCAATTCCTGTTATGTTTCAACATGCATCCTGCATCCTTATCCACCTTCTTTTTCCGACTCCACCCACATTCAGTTATCACATCGCCATCTCCCACACTTTTGTTTTTGGGTTGCAACTACAACAACCTTATGTTTAGATGTAACCATCTTCAGCAGCAGTGACAATGTCGACATTGTACATCACCGCCATCGCTGCGGGTGCATTCTTGCATAATATTGTTAGAAACTGGGAATTCGATCGTCACCCTTTCTCATTTCTTTTGGCGGCCATTGCATCTCACGTCGTACTTTCGATACTCTTGAGATTTAATAGCGATAGGGATACCCCAGCATTCAGACAAGCCCAAAAACTCGCATTTGGGCTTGTATCGACGGTGATAGTCTCGTTATGGACGAATATGCTTCTATATCGAGCATTTTTCCATCCATTGAGGAAATTTCCTGGTCCCTTCGGTGCCAGACTCTCCAAGTTTTGGAGCTTAGGGAAAGTCGTGCAGTCGAAGGTTAGGTGGTACCAGGTTGTTGGGGAGCTGAAAGAGGAGTATGGAGATTATGTTAGAACAGGTATGGAATCAATGTTGATTGGACAATAGATCAAAATTAACTGATTGGAAGGGCCTCGCGAACTCATGATATTCGATCCAGCAGCCATTAATGCAATCCTCGGCGCTTCATCCAAGTTACGAAAGGGTCCGTTCTATGGCGCAACGTCGCCCCAATCATTGCATACGACAAGAGATCCTGAATTCTACAGAAAAAGAAGAAAGGTTTGGGATATAGCTTTTAAGCAATGTAATCGATTTTCTGTTCTTTTTTCGGGGTGTAATGTGACTAACCTTGACATTTCAGCCCTCACGGACTACGGACCGCGCATCGAAGAGTTTACCACATCATTCCTTTCTCGTCTATCAAGAGGCACAGGAAATCCAATACTGATCAATGAATTATGCATTCAGTACAGCTATGATGTTATGAGTGCATTGGCATTCGGTAATTTCACTCAATTCTTAGACGGAAATCATACAGCCGAAGCCAAGAAAGTCGTAGATGGTATCCAAAGTGGGATCGTGGCTTTTGGAGCTTTACTTCATGTACCATGGGTCTTGACAATCTTCGAGATTTTAAGTGCGCTTGGAGGCCCAATGAAAGATTTTAATGATTGGTCGGCGTATCAGGTGGAGGCGAGAAGACATGTTTGTTTTCCAGATCTTCCTTGGCGAAACATAGAGGAACTAACAATTCCATAGATGAAGAACCCAAAGCCAGATATAATGGGCCATCTCCTCGAGCATACCGAAAATACTCCTTCAGGACGAGCCCTCCTTAATGCCGATTCCCGTGTAATAATTGGAGCAGGAAGTGACACAACTGCATCAGCCCTCTCCGTCCTGTTTATTCTTCTCGCTAATTATCCCCAATACCAAGCACAACTTCTTGAAGAAATAAGTCCGATGTTTAAGGAGGAAACATATAGTAATGCAAGAGTATCGCCATTACTTGATGGTATCATTCAAGAGGCATTGAGATTGTATCCGCCCGTCACATTCACATCCCAGAGAGTTATACCTAAAGATGGATTGACCGTTGGGAGCGTATATATACCAGGCGATACCATTGTTAGTATTGCAACTTGGCAACTGCACCGCGGTAAGTTCCTATCTTCTCATATCCCCCTTTTCCCCGCTTCCATACTAACCTACCAACCCACCTTAGACCCCCGCAATTTCACATCCCCAACCCAATTTATTCCAGAACGTTGGACTACCCGTCCAGAACTCATCCTCAATAAATCAGCCTACCTACCATTTTCTATGGGAGCATATAATTGTATCGGAAAAGGTCTCGCGATGATGGAATTACGTTCTGTGATTGCGAGAACATTGATCGAATATGAGGTAAAGTTTTCAGAGAATGTAGAGTTTAACGAGGAGAAGTTCTTTCGAGGAATCAAGGATCATTTTACCAGTGGGGTGCCAAAATGTGAGTTGGCTTTTAGGAAAAGGTGAGTGTGATTAAGTGAATGGAACGGTAGAGGGAGAGTAATGGGATAACAAGTGAGATTGGATGAGAGGTGGTGATGTCCAAAATATTTCATTGTCAATTGATGTTCATCCGATTGATTCATGTATAAATAATTAACACGATTCTCCGACAATAAAAACCACCATAGCGATAGCAACAAAAATATTGAATTACAGCAATAACAATCTTGCATGGTTTTCCCAATTGGACCCCCAGCTCTAAGTATCTATCCACAGCAAGGCTTCTTACACGGCGCAACCGATGTACCATCGTCTTCACCCGTAGATTCTTCATAACCAAATCAACCGGGCTTTGATAACTGAACAATTTATACACCGCACTAACTCAATGATTAGCGATAAAGTAAAGTGGTATAGCAGCCCTACAAAATGCATAAATTGCCTGTTTAAATGGCTTGATGTTCTGTATCATATTCTCTGAGGAACTCCGGGACGGTATATGAAGGAGATGTATAGATGAAGTCAGTTCAGGTGAGTCATATGATCTGAACGAGTCCATCCATGGATTTTTGAGAGGAAATATGAGAATTAGATGTTAAGATTCGACGATAGTGACTACTATTCACCGACAGGGAAGGATAATATATTTAAGATTTTGATAGTGATGACATAGTAAGCGTGGTTCTCGTCTGTAACTAATCGACTCAATTCTCACCACCATGTCTTTAAAGAGAACTCGAATGCAATCTTACCTCGAGGCTCGAGGCTCAACAAATTCCTCAAACCTAATTATTTGAATTGGCTGATGGTGAGTAACTCTACGTGCGAAAACTGATATTTGGGTGAAAGCTTCTACTTATATATCAGATCTAGCATTGCTATCTAGATTTGGGGTAAGTATTTGCGGAGAACACTCGATTCACTGGTTCCGTGTCTTGAGAACCTGGAAGACTTTGATAAGTGACGAAATAGGGAATCCATAGGAAAAGAGGGGTATAATTCACCAGCAGTATTGTGGAGTGTGCTCAAACTCCGAACAAATTTGCTGGATGGGAGTTTATAATAAATAACACACCATTTCCCTCCTATGTCTCTCTATTACCGTCTGCGAAACATCCCTTTCGTGTTCAAAAGACAAACTCCGGTATGAATCTCTCAGGGGGCGAGGGCGTTCTGAAGTTCTTCGGTCGTGATTGTATGTTCCTTCAGAAAGATTGTGAAAAGGTCTATTTTATGTTCGGAGAAGAGTAAAGATTTAGGTCATTCATTGACAACAGTACAGATCGATGAGGAGATGACAAAAATATTCGAAGGAAAGCAGGTATATACAAATATTCACTCGTACCCATTGCCATTGAGTGCGCTTACTATTCCTTTATTTCCAGATCACAACTTGACTTATTAAAGAACAAAATTCTGTAAAGAGATTACTCTAAATTATAGCACTGAGGTCTCGTAGACAGGATACTTGACGATACCAGATTGTGCATATGGTCTCGGCCTGGCGTTTTCTAATTTCTGGTAAACATGTCATTCTGAGGAAGAACTGATGAATCTCACAATCCTTTTATAGTACTCCAAGATACCGTGATGCTATCGTAAAGTTCTGAATTCACCAAGTATCATGAGAAAGTAAGGTACGTCATCCGAACTATGAACTTATATGAAAGCTGGTATCATTGGTATTTAATTATCTTTGGGAGGAAATAGTATATTTGGCACATTTCGTCGCTCCCGTGGATTGCAACACATCAGCAAGTAATTAAGATCCCGACAAATCTGACTAGGCTATGGCTGCTGGGTAACCTTCATGCTAAGTTTATAAGGGGAGAGAACCATTTTCGCCACTGAACACGTGGTCTAATTTTGAGCAATGAGTTTCATTCGGTGTGCTTGGGCTTGAAGAGAACTGTGGTTTGGATGATTTACTAACAATGGAAGAGCTAAGAGATGGAGTTTGAAAATGATAATGATTATTGTAACGTAGCGGTGACAATGTATCTTTTATTTTCCGTGACAGATAGGTTCCAATATGTGTATCTTCATATCTAAAATTGACATGCTAGCAATATAAATCTTACTGCAGAATTCCTGCACATAAAATCTCGCACCATAAGACTTCGAGAAACGATACTATTATGGAAGATGAAAAATCTTGGGATTGTTAAATACCATTCTAGGGACTACCAGTAAGGCATCTCTCTCCATCTACCACTTCTTGTTAGAAGAAATCTTCAATAAATAGTATACTTCATCCTCCCACAGAGTTCGACTAAAACCCCCATCGGATCATTTAGCACATGGCTAGAGCGGGCTCTTGTACAGAAAAGTGAGAGAAGAAGCTTGGAATCTTGAACTCCCAATCTAAAGTACGGGGAAGAGTGGTGATGTGGATAATTCGCTAACAATAAATTTATTAGGTACTAATAGGTAGAAATCATGATGGAAATCTGAAGTGGTAGTGACAGCAGACATTAAATCACAATACACTCCTCCATACACTTCCATCTGTATGCAGAATCTTTCCGATATCTTTATATATTCTCATAATTTTAGTCCCTAATTGCAATCGATAATACTAGAAGTCTTCGCCATCCGGTTCTCACATAGTTGTCTTTGATACCAGACGTAGTAGCTTTATTATTCGGCAGGTGGTTTGATTCGAGTTGTTTTTATATCACTCCGGGAGAAATTTGCATCATAATGCCCACTAAAATTATCAAGTGCGAGGTAAAGTAAATTCATTGTTAAATTCTCATATATATTCTCCTTCTCAATAGAGTCGGTAAATAATGCATTCTAATTCCCTCAGATGTCTCCGTGAAGTATCAGAATGGCATTTTGAAAGTTCAGGACATGGAGGGAAATCGTTTTGTGCAAAAATTCAAGGAGAGAAAAGCGTTGGAGTCCATCATTATTATTCGATCACTTTGGGTGAAATCCTTTCGAGAACTCTACAGCCCAGCGTGATGAAATTGGAGGTATGTCGACAAAGAAAGGGTTTATAGTTGAAAGTCAAAAGCGACGACAGAGATTGTGACGATAGTAAGCTACTATATTACCATCTGTATCTTTAACGTTCTGCTTGGGTCTTACGTTCGTTCCCAACCAGCCTTCTACTTCCATATCCAGATATCGCCACAAGTGTACCAATATCAGAGATCTTCCATGTACCATGTAGTATTCCAAAAGGAAAGGAGATTCGTTTCGTAATTCTTCTATACTACCGGAGAAACGATTGTGCACTGTATGACTTTCGGGTACCGAAGAGTGTGATATAGACCAGCCTGAGCTGTTTTGTATAGAGTTCATTGGGTACCCGTTCATTCAGCCCTCTTTTCTGAAAGATCTTCTATAAATATCACGACCAGTTCTCGTCTGGATATTCTCTAAAGACATCCAGTTGAAAATGAATCAGCAGTAGTATGGTTGAAGAGATCGCAGGATGTTTAACTTCCACAGATCTATATTCAGGCTTGAGTCGAATTCAATAGTGCGTGGTACAGTAGTATATGTTCGACAGGACTTAAGATTCATTCAAGATTGTTGTGACAGTAGATTAATAACAATGGAAAGTTATTGGTTGGATGATAGTGGTAATATTAAGCAAATAGCGAAAATAAATCTGTATTCCCGACTCCTTGACCCCATATCTAACCAGTATTCTTCCTGTTCCAATTCAAAGTTTCTATACATACACATTTTGTTGTATAATATCACTCACAACATAAATTGAAGCAGAGACCGAGTAAATTGTAATGTAGGAGAAGGTCATAGGTTTTTTGATCTTTTATAGTAGCTCTGAATATAATGTAGGCTCCGACTCTGTAAATTTTTGTGCGAGGCAAACTAGTCAACTACCCAGAATACTGTAGGAATTTGCCCAAATTCATTTACCCCATAGTCTGTTTACTGAATAACGCAGTATATCTAGATATATAGTTCTCGCCACATGCCACCCTTAGGCTCCTGTGAAGCTCTTAGTGAACTATTCGTAGGGTTTCGACTTGACTATCAACCCATACATGGCTTTCTCTTGATGTGGTTGGAAGCAATATCGACAAAGTTATCGAAGTTCTGAACGGATTTTGAGGTGGTATGCCGGAATCAGACTAAGGCTATCGACGACAACGAAATGGATAGCAAAAATAAGGTACAAAGGCATAAAGAAACAACAACAAGGGCGAGTATCAAGAACACAAAGGCAACAAAAACAGCACATATGGATGATTTTTGCTCCAACGCCTAGTTCAATCAAATCACCCTTTTAATTTCGACGAGAACCTTGTACGTTTTATTCTTAAGAGATGGCTCTAGGTTCAACTACAGCCCTGCACACTCTAACCAAAATTTCTTTACATGTATGTATGATGGGGTGTGAAGAGGGTGAAGAGGATGAAGCCGACCTATAAAAATACTCGTAATTCGCAGTATAGCCTAGTACAATATTGAGTCAGAAAAGCGATTGGAAATTACAAGTTATCAACTAACCGTTGCAAAAATTGAAGCACGAGGTGTTATGTCATGAGGAAACATGCCAAAGTAGGTAAGAGAAAACAACAATTAGATAGAACTTGAATCTCTCAAAATACTGCTGCTCATCTGCTTCTAAATTTTCCTTGGAGACATCAATATTAGTTGGCTCAGCAGTAATTGGCCCAAATTCCCCCCCTTTCTCAATTGATCCAGGACTTGACTTTTGCACATCCACCGTTGCCCAGGCAAAAGAGAATTGAAATCATGGTACATTGAACTATAATTCTTATTCAAGATATCACAGAACGCGCCTGCCTCAATTACTCGAGCGCGCAGAACACTTTACGAAAAATTGCAAACGGGAGCTGGGTACTTACACAGCTCTGTTTCCTGGTGATGGACTTATCAATGATATCATACAGTGGAGCGATACTTCGAATAGACTCACGCGTCATCGCGAATGAATATGTCTTATCAGTGGCTACTGGGGCTAAATGTAAGAGTTCTGGAAGGTATGCCAGATTTAGTACCGTCGAGGGCCACTTCCGATGCGATGCGAGACGAAAGCATGTCGATAGCTAGGAGCAGAATTGTGGTTATTTTTTTTGGATGTGATCCGAAACGGAAGTTATAGATTTCTATACATATATTTTGATACCACAATATGCACGAAGATTAATTTGTAATTCATTTGGCAAACGCGTTGAAGGGAAAGTATTTTCACGCGAGGTTCGTTTAGTCTGTTATCAACGGATGATCACCAACCTCACCTAAAGCCAATAGATTCAATTTCAATCAAATTTCAATACAGTTGATTTATAGAGAGAACTCACGACTAATAGGGTGTAATCTCTATGCATGTTTGGGGTCTATCTAAGAAAGATTATGCGCGTTGACAAATTGACGAAAAGTTTCTAGGCCTCTTTGGTCGACCTCGTATAGATTTCTAGAGAGTGGCCAGCTGGAGACACTACCTACTAGTCTTTGAATAGCAAACTTATTATTAACATCGATGAGTCAATGAATGAATCAATAGCTATGTTGTGTATAATAGATTAAAGATCGAGATCTACTGTGAAATGGGCCTAGAAACTTGGGGCCTACACAAACATCATCAAAAGGATCCTTCAATACGAAAAGCGTCTAATTTTCAGAACTATGGTTCTTGCTTGGCGGTATCAACCTCAGTGTCGTTTGACTCTAAGATTGCTGCTATCAAAGAGCCTCTGTGCTTTATGTGCCCAAATGCGGATGGTAATTCGTTATTCTCTTCTTTGAAGATTATACTCGCAAAGGAATATTTGTTAAGTGAGAAAAAGCTTAGGTAGGTGACAAAGGAACGGCCATAAGTACAAAGACTCGGCTCTTATGTCTCCTGAATTGATCATGAAGACAAATCTGAGACCTTGGAAATAACCAAGAATTGAGAGAAGCCTTTCGATTGACAAGCGATAATCTGTACTTTTACATATAATTTCGAAGATATTTTAGCAGCCAAAATGCCACCAAAAAAGCCCAAATTTGATAAAGCGCCCGATATAAATAAAGATAAGAATGCAATCGCCGCCAGAGACGCCCCTGTGCAAATAGCCGATTTTTCAGAGATAGCGAGAGAGAACTTACTACCATTTATAGGCGCAGGAGCACATGTGGTATCAACATCTGGAGCTGGTTTACTATGTGGCCTTCACGCTATCATTCACAGTTATAATTCAGCGCGAGATCTTGCTGTACCTGGAGGCACACCATTGCCTAAGGATAGACCATCGGTAGATGGGATGCTAAAATTCAGACGGACACCAGAGTTCTGGGAACTGGCGCGAACCTACTTAACCAGAAACGGAAATATAACATTGTCACATCCTGATGGCTACCTTTATACTGAAGATGAATTGGCGCAACAAGTCACGACCTTTATTCCAGATAATCCAAACAACTTTGAGATCAGTACTCTTCATGTTATCTTAGAACATCTGAATAGAGAATACGGAACACACTATGTTTTAGGAAACGTCACCCAGGGCTACAATGTTAGATGGGACGTGAAAAAGAAAGAATGGGACACCAACTTCAAGGAGCCCACAAGAGTTTTTGATTATGGAAATGGAATGAGACCAGTAGTGTGGCTTTATTATGATAACGCAGAAGCCGAAGAATTATCTCTTCATCAGGTGGCAAGAGGTACAGATATCATGGGACACTGGATGGGTTTCGCAAGTTCGTAAACGATTTATATTTTCACACTCCTTTTGTATTCAATTTTATTCCCAGATCTCAAAAACCATCCTTTTCATCCTCAAATACGTCACTTTTCTCCCCTAACCCATCTTTCAATCGTTATTTTCCTTTAAGATCTTTCCTTATTGAGCAACTACTGACTTTCCGCCCCATAACAGCAATGAGTAGGAATATTGATGAGCCATACATTGATATAACAAATTCTTGGCTTGGTAGCGACGTTGACGATGATCTGAAAGCAGGGGTTTGGATTGTTACAGCTGATATCCAAGGCTTTCCATTCAGCCGTGAAAATGATCAAGATCCGAGAAAGCTTACTTTGCATGCTGGTACCTTTGTTAGGCTACCAAAGGAAGCTCCTGGCGAAGATGCCCCAGCTGGCTACATGTGGGTGAGGGCATGTCCAACAGTTGATGGTATTCCTGTCCCGGGACAAGTTGGTATTGTTCCATTAGAGAGAATTAAGAAGATCGAGAAAAACTGTCTCAAGATTCAACATGATATGTCTGGAGTAGCTTTTGACGATATTTCTAACGAGGCTGGCGCTAAGAAGGCTGAGGCTAATAAGAAGGCTGAGAAAGACTCCAAATTAGAGTTTTATGTGTATCGCACCATTGAACCGACGGTCAAGACAGGTAGAAGATACGCCAAACAAAATAACGCAAAGAAATTTCTCGAAGGCTTCACGTTTGAAAACGGTGAATTTCTTTTGGATACAAGAGAGGTACTCGTTGATCTATACCCGCGTGTGATGAAAATAGATGGGACTTCCGGAAGAGCCAAACCTCGCAACCTTCAAAAGTTGGAAGCGCCGTGGAGGCTCCCAGATGATCTTCCTATAGAAGATTCAGCCACTGAAACGACGCTAGCAGCCACGCTAGCAGCCACGAGTAGTACTCCAGGGAAGAAAGATCTCCCAGTTACCGACAAAACAAACCCTAAATTCCAGTATAGGACTGGTATGAGCCCGGCAGACTTTAAAATTAAGGACTTAAGGGAACATTGTAAATCTCGAGGTTTTTCCCCTAATGAGTATGGGAAGACTAAGGCCAGTATGCTAAAAACCCTTATTGACCACGATGAAAAGGAGTCGGCATTGCTGGTGCCAGATAAAGATGATAAGGAAGAGAGTTCGAAGGGCAAGGAAAAGGAAAAGGTAGACGTAAGCCCGAAGGACGAGTCCCATCGACTTCCATTGAGACGTGTCCTTGCAGACGTTCCAAAGCAAACTAGTCCACATAAGATGCCCCCATTCTTCGCAACTGAAATAGTAATGGAGATACGCGAAGGTGACGATAAAAACCCTGCAATATGGGTTCTAGATTACGAAGGAAGAGTGGGTAGAATTAATCGGGATAATCTTGAGCCAATAGAGAGGGCTTGGGGTATCAGACTCGATCCAATGAGATGGAATCCAATATTGAAGCGTATCTTAAAGAAAAGTGAGGTTAAGAAGTTATCCTCAGAGGCAGCCGATCCAAAAGTGCCCGCTCCCAAACCCGGTAAAAAAGCGAAGCCCGCTCCGAAAGAAGCAGACAAGAAAAGAGGCGCAAGTGAACCTGCTGGACCTGAAGCCAAGAAGGCAAAACCAAATCCAAAGAAAAAGGCCAAAAGTACGGAACCAAGCAAAGCTAAGGGCAAAAAGCCAGCCCCAGTAGCAGCCAATACGTCTGAGAAGGTATCTGCAATCCCGGCCTGGGCGAGGTTACCGAAGAAAGACCCGGCAAAGCCGAAGAAATAAAACAAGAGCTAGCTATGAAGAATGGTAGCAGCTTGCCATCCCCAGAAAAGCAGTGAGAAGGAAGTTGAAGGTCGTGTGCATGAGGTGTTGCTGTATTTGTCACTGTCCAAGTCAACGTTTTTGGAATAATGGGTTTTAATCTTCTTTTCTGCTATGCATTTATGTACGTATGTATTGCATTGTATTTGTTTTGCAGCTCTGCGTGAACATGATGAAAGGGGAGTGTAGATGACAGTGGAAGAAATGAGATGGGGATATGGAATCTGATTGACAATCAATTATAATCACCACAGTGGGTATACTTCAATCTTTGTGACACTGTGCATATCCATGGATTATGATGAAAGTTCCAATATATCGGCACCTCAATGGAAATGGATTGAAAGTGTCAAGTGTTGTGACAAAATGATGTAGGTAAGTGAATAAGAAGTTCGAAGAAGAAAAAGGGTTGAAGCTCGGACCACAAACAAACAAAAGCTATGCCTTGGATTTACTGGATTTAACTTCTTCACTTGCCAACTTTTTATATCTTCTTCCTCCCTCCTCCCTCCTTTCTTCCCTCCTTTCTTATTCTATTCTCTTGTACTTTGTCTTTTTGACATGATTGTTAGGATTCTTGATAAGTAAAGGAGCTTACTGGAATATGTCTTTTCAAACTGATATGTATAGCCCCTTTTTGCTTTTGTCCATCAACTGGGATCATACAGCACCGACTTTGAGATGATCTATCATCTATCTATACAGACTATGATTTCTATCATTTCGATATTCATATATACAAGTTATGATCTTCCGACGCCAAATTTGAGGAGTTTTGGATGATATAGCACGTGAATCTCACGTGCGTGATATCGCCAGCTTCTAGTCTAATGGAGATTGGATGTTCCATATCAGTAGCAACAAGTAATCAAGCATAGAGATCTTCAAAACTCCAAATCCTTCCGCCCATATGTTGACATATCAGACTTTCCGTTTCGAAAGTGATATGCACAACGCGAGCATGGCCTCGGTGCTTACAATCGAGACGGTAACATCCTTGGCTCCTAAGCATACCCCACCTCACCTCGTACGAATTATATCTTCAGCCCAAGCACTTAATTCAAAATCCGAAACACCAACCACTCAGCATCCTCAGCCATCATTTCCAGGCCCACCCACGTCTTCAACCAAAATCGATCACCTCGACCTAAAAGGCGATATCATCTACCCATCTACCCTCACACCCACCTCAACTGCAGTACTCTACTTCCACGGTGGAGGCCTGACCGGTTTTCACATCGGTCAATCATGTCTCCTTCGAAATTGGCCCAGTATTATCCCAGATTGTTTCCTCATGCCGCAAACCAGTGCTCAATATATGCTGGATGATGTTAAATCTGCGTATTTACTCGTGTATAACAAGGTCCGAGACATTCTTAGTCTCAAACAGGCTGAGATAAGAAGTTCAATATCATTCTGATGGGGTCTAGCGCCGATTCGTACTTCAGGACGCCAATTTGATATGAGCATCAGACTAAGCATCCTCAGGTACTTAACTCATTATTCATCGCCACACCATTTCTCTCGCCGCGAACCATAGCAGTTCTCACATATTACGGCTTTACCACCGTCCACGATTCTTAAAACTATGTCTCCAGCACCAAGATCTTTTAGCGAAATACCTTACCCCGAATCCCAGTTCTCGCGTTTCGTCAAAGTTCACCCGTCATTGGCCCTACAATCCCTTTCTTCCCCATCCCCCACCTCTCATCTCTTCTTTCAGACTTCTCTCGCGACCCCTTATTCCAACCATGCGCGGAGGCTGAATTCGAGGATAATTCCTTAGTGTTCCTGTGGTTAGTCAAGGAAAATGAATTACCTGAGATGTGGAAAGGCAATGGCCAAGGATTGTAGGGTGTTATTTGAAAAAGGGTTTGGGAAGAATATCACTGCGCATGAGATCTGGATGATTTGATTTCATATCATATGGTGAAACAAGCTGTTGACATCTGTTGGTCAAGCTCAAGCAGTATCTTCGCTTCGAGATGGCGATGAGTTGAGTTGCTGAGCATCATATGAAGCGGAAGTAAATTCTTGCCTTCGGGCTGAATTATGGACATCATATGCAAGGGCGCGCATATCAATTACAATCACCAGGGTTCGAATACTCCAGTCACAAGTTCAGTCTGACAAGAGCTATAAACGAGACAATACTTTCACACAAAAGCAGTTTGGTTCGATAGGTCACTTGAGAATATATTGGTAAGTTTGTAAAGTCCATTCATGCTCGTATATCGACAACTAATCTATCTACAGACCCCACTCCAGAAATAAACCTGCTCCCAATCCCCTACAAAATACACTAACATATCCTTTGGAAGACCATGTTACAGGATCATTGTATTTGGCCCATTCCGCACCAAGGAGATTTCCGATTCGAGATATATTGACCTTTGAAGCAATGTGGCATGATGATTCTTGAGACGATCGAAGACGATTGAAGACGATGATGTAATCTTGTTTGCAGTAAACTCGATAGAGTTAGAGCTGACAAGGCCCACGTCAAATCCACAATGAATTAATGAGATTCAGAACATTGGAACTGCATTCTCTCTCTAAAGGCGGCATGGTGTTTCAACGACAAAAATGTCTCCATCGGAGGAGCGAGCGGGAGGACGTTGAAGAAGCATAGTAGATTCTGTTCGTGATCTGGAATTTCCACGCTCGATTTCAACAGCAACAATGTTTCCACCAGCGCGACGTCGTTGTGGTAAACTGGGACTGATTGGATATCCTTAATTGTAGTATCAAAGGAGTCTTCATCGCTGGTACTCGTAGAAGAAGTTATATGTTTCACATGCAAACATACATTGTTCAAGTGGAATAACAATGATCGAGCCGTCGATGTGGAACGGAAGACTACCGTGGCTTCGGATACGAAGGAGACTGATTGTACTCATTGGATATAGTCGATTTATTCATGTACAGCTACCAACGTGTTCTCCAAATATTCGTAGGATATATCGTAGGGTGTCCAGCAC
This sequence comes from Myriosclerotinia scirpicola, assembly GCA_002162505.1. Taxonomy (NCBI): domain Eukaryota; kingdom Fungi; phylum Ascomycota; class Leotiomycetes; order Helotiales; family Sclerotiniaceae; genus Myriosclerotinia; species Myriosclerotinia scirpicola. Next base: position 3,835,832 of record NGKG01000001.1, read on the forward strand.
CTTCGAAGAGGAGTTGAAGCCCTTGAAGATCTTCGCCACATCCCCGGTAATTGCCCCAGCTTAGACAAGGCGAGCTTATTATTGTTGGTCAATTGACAAAGTCCACATGGATGGCTGCTCTGGAATTCTTCTGCGGTATGAAAACCATCGTCATAGGTGCTTTCCATGTTGAATGAGTCATTGTCATTCATAGAGCTGTCAAGACCTCGCGAATGGCTTGTTGATTGATTCAACATGGAAAGCACCCATGTCGACTTGAGAAAGTTGACGGTTCATTGTTGTTGGTCAATTGACAAGGTCCATAAGATAGTATGACCCATAATTGAACCACAAGAATCAAGGATTGAAGAGCAGTTTTGACTTTATTAGTTCTTCAGGAAGCTCGCCCTGGTGGTAGGTCCCACAGATGGTGAACCTTTTCGCAAAAGCCTCCAAGTCATTAACTGCGAACATATTAGTTCATCTAGCATCAGAGAATTTCACCGGAATTGGGCCTCTGGGGAGTGGACTTACCAATAAGCAAAAACATGACACAAACAAAAACATCACCACCACTACCACCGTGCATGCCAAGGTGGCTAAAGGGAACGAAATAAATTTTTATCTAATAAACTAGTATACAAAACTATGCTGGCACAGCAGAAGCAACCCTATTCAAGCCCATCCTTCTGAAATAAGCTACTTAGTGCCAGCTTCTCCTCGAGTGAGGAGACACTCTCATTGGAGGGGCGACAGCCGAAGCAACGATGGAATCAATCCTCAGCTTTTAAAATAAGTCAGTATATACTTTTCATCGATGTTATGTCTAGAATCATGATTTCTCTTACCTGTGTTTGATCACCTGGTCGAAGGAAGGCACTTTGCCCTGTTGGCTCATTACAAGCATTGGGGGAGGAAGGCTTCCTCCCCATTGACCGTAGGCGTATGTGTGGTATCGGTTTGAATCATGGGTAGAAAACCGAGTCGTAGAATTCGAGTATTGATGCAGGTATGTTATAGCTGGTCGTGAGTGCGATTGTGACCTGGCAAAGTTTTGAGGGTTATATGCGGGCTGTTGGGAAGCGGAAGGCACATTGCCCTGTTGATTCATGCCAAGCATTGGAGGAGGAAGGAGTGGTTTCCTCCCCATTGACCATAGGCATATGTGTGGTATCGGTTTGAATCATGGGTAGAAAACCGAGTCGTAGAATTCGAGTATTGATGCAGGTATGTTATAGCTGGTCGTGAGTGCGATTGTGACCTGGCAAAGTTTTGAGGGTTGTATGCGGGCTGTTGGGAAGTGAGGGGGTTTGAGGTACCCTCAAACAAATTTTTGCAATCTGCTTTAGGGCAAGCAGATCTTTGAGGTGGTTGTCTTCTAGTTACCAACCACGAAGCTTGTATTTCCTTAACGTGGGTTTCCCACTCCAGTTGAAGTTTTGAGTTGCCCTTTATGCTGGTGTTGGTGTTGGTAAAATACCGTTTTTAACTTATACAAGCCAAAGTCCCACATAATCGGAGCTTGTACCATCTTGGGCCCGTCCAAATTGCATGTCTCATCTTCCACGAAGATCTGTGACCACACAATTTGAGATGAATCTGCTAGACATGGTCAGCAAAATTCCAAGAGAATGGTAGAGGAACCTGACATCACCTACCTGAAGTTCGCAGATCTGACGTCACCTCGAAAATTATTCCACATTGCAATCACAACTCTGAAAATTTACGTCGACGAAGGCACACCCGAAGGCGGCTAGGTTGAACGAAATATATTGCTACATAAGTCTAACAACCAGTATAATACCCAATCTGACAGGCTCTTGCTTAATCAGACTAAGAGCACCGAGCCAAACACTAAAATGTGTATCCATATTAGAGGGAGCTCGATTATGCTCGGCGTAGGACATGTGACCTATGTGGGCCATTGGGTCTTTTACCTGCAACGCGGTGGCTACTGGATTGCTTGAAACATCCACCATCCAAGGATCCTGGTCTTGCTCAAGGCTTCCATTAAAAGCGTTATTGCTCATTGAATTGGCCTCGACAAGTTGCCGAGTCAACTTCTCTTCGGATAGCCGTGTTCTTTCTCCGTTCGTGCGCTGTTAAAGGCTCAGCGGCCGATATGGCTTGGTGGCCTGCAGTGATTGACCAGCCCGAACGGACAAAGAACACGGAGCCTTGCCATTTCTTAAGAAACGGCCTTTTCGAATAAACCCCTAATTCTTGAATCAATAGATGAATTAGTTTAAGCTCTTGATTTGGGAGATACGTCACTTACGACTGGTTCGTTCTCCTGCTGAGAACTGTAATCGTCCCCTGAAGAGCCATATGAACCGTTGAAGTTGTTTCGACCAGAGGAGATAGTGTAATGACGTGTACGAGGTACAGTAGACTCTGTTCGTGATCTGCTTGGTCATTCATGCTCCCTTTCAACGACGATAATATTTTCATCGTCCTCATCTTCAGCTGGGAAATTGGCAATGATCTCCTCTAGTCTTTGCGTACGAACTTCGACTTGGTATCTCAATTGACGATCAGCAAACATCGTATGTTCTATCCGATTCAAGGCTTGGAGATCTCTGGTGCTGATCATCAATTGAGATACCAAGAGTCAGCTGGACTTTGGTTGTATGCCACTAGGTGACATTCATCGCTGGAACTCGTAAAGAACTTTATTATTCTAAGTATATCGGTCAGCAACGAAGAACTCTCAAGAAGCGGTCTCGATGAGAGCATTGATTTCGACTGAGAAAAGGAAGGCAACTTACTTGAGGCTCCACCACCACCACCACCATGTCTTCGTCTCTGTATGATCTTGCCATCGTCTGCTTCGTGTGTTAGTCAGCAATGAAGCAATATAGAAAGCAGCTTCGAACGCAGGCGAGCATTCACTTAGACTGCGGGGGAGGAAAAAAGAAACTTACTTGAGATTTCCACCACCATACTCCCACCATACTCCCACCATACTCCCACCATACTCCCACCATACTCCCACCACACCCCACAAACCACCCATATTTCCCCGCATACTTCTTCTCGCCACATCGGCCTGTTCGCAAGGTCGAAGGTGAAGCACTCTTCGAGCCACCAAGAGACTTCGAACATTGTTCGGGAGATTTCTTGCCGTTTCCAGTCTAACTGGTTGCGTCCTATAGATTTGGTTAGTACAGGAATTATCGTGGATATTCACAAGGAATGGGAAGAAGAAAGAGACTTACTCGAAATTAAACCACCACACCACCACCATACCAGTTAGGAACCCCGTGATTCAGCTCGAGTGAAACTTGTGTGGCCTTGTCCATGGGCATCTCATGCTTATACTTGCATCCCACTTGTGTGGATGCACAAGTGGGATGCACATCCACACAAGTTGGATGCAAGCTCGTTTCTTTTCGCATTTCCCAGTGGGTTCGTTTTCTGCTGATTGACTTTATTAGTAAAGAGCGATCGCAGTCATCACCTGCAAAGAGGAAAAGGAAGGACTTACTTGAAATCCCCCACCGCACCACCACCATATTTCCCAGCATACCTCGGATGGCAGTTAGTTCTCATTCCCAAGCTGTGGAATGAGGACGTCGCAGTGGATGAGCAAAGTCCATGAGGTGGCTCTACGCAGAGGAACTTCTTGAATCTCATCGAAGCTGGCGTTCATCTCCATGCAGCAGGTTCTTGGTCCCTCCCCACATACTGGATTTTGCGCAGCTGCGGCAAGGCACAGTGCCATGGGCCCAGTTGCCTGCCGGCACTGTATGTGGTTTGGTCCCAAGTCCCCGCCACATGGCGTCCCGATCATGGCATTTTCAGTGTATTGATTGTCTACAGATCGATGTGGTTCAATCGATAAGTTAAGCGCTGTCTGGAGTGTTGTTCTCATAAAATGAGAAGGTTCCCTAAGCAAAGGTTGAATCATGAGCGACGATCTTTGGTGGTTCAAATTGGAACATACCTATTGGCAACCGGCATCACCTGCGGTGGTTGAGACCGAGATGAGCCGCCCAAGCTGAGACCATTCGGTCCCAAAGGGTCTGCAAAAAGAATAAGGTGTTAGCACTTATCAGGTTTATCTTGTCCAAGTGGGTCGAAGATGATGACGGCGAGTGACGACGATGAATAGACATGATGGATTACAAGGGTAGATTGAGGAAGATTTTGATCCCACATACCTTTCCTGTCGTATCTCTTTTTGAGAGGACGGAGCACAGCATAGGCTGTTGGTTTTGCGGAGTGCTCCGTCCTCTCCAATATAGATTGAAGTATCGCGAGGAAGATCTCTGGAGCAGAAATAATTGTCAGTAAAGAGAATATTAGATCTATACCCAGTGGGCAATGGATGACAAACACAAATGATGATGATGATGGATGGATGGATGGATGGATGGAAGAAGTGGGCTATTGCAGTCTTCGATCTTACATACCTTGAAATTTGGTCGTTTTCATTGAGAGGACGGAGCACACCCGGCTGTTGACCGTCGATTGAGAAGCCAACAGCACCATATGTTTGGAATTGATGGTTGGGTGCTCCGTCCTCTCCAACATAACTTGCAGTGGTTCGAGAGGGAGGAACTCTAGAAGGTAACTGGCTGTTAGTAAGTATTTATTTCATCTATACCGAGTTGGTAATAGATAACAGCAATAAATGATGACGACGACGACGATGATGATGATGATGATGGAACTGTGGTAGAAGTCTTCGATCTCACATACCTAATTGATTTTATCTCACTTTGAGAGGACGAAGCACACCATGAGCCTTCCATGTTGCCGTGGCTGTTGTTGTTGCGGAGTGCTCCGTCCTCTCCAAGATCCTTTAAATGATTCAAGACTGGAGAAATTTCCAAGTCATCAATAGAAGATTCATTGAAGGTATCAATAGAAAGAGGAGGAAGAAGAGGAAGATGGAGATGGAATTGGGTTGTGAGTTGTAGGTTGTAAGTTGAAAGTTGTGGGAAGTCGCTTCGAATTTAAAAGCAAAAGAGGCAGAAAAAGCGGCAGAATTCCCAATTTCCTTTAGCGCGGAAAAAACAGGGTAACATGACACCATTGCCCTACCTAAACCTCCTCTGCTCATTGGATAGCACCTCGTTTGTCTTAGTGCGAAAATCCTCTCAGCTTCCTTGGTTCCCTCGTTTTTCTCTCTTCCCTTCCTTTCCTTCTTTCCCCAAACACCAGCTTCGAGTACCACCGATCCTCACAGCCAATACTTCCATTATCACGCTGTGTTCATCATAAAGTGCTACTCATTGCAAATCAAAAATCCTGAATTCAAAACACCCACCGCAGAGTTCCATGCGAATGGGCAGCAAAAGATTCACACAGTTCAGAGCCCACACCAACAATAAGCACCATGGATTCTCGCGGCTGATACTCTCCATTATCATGCCGTGGTATCTTCAAGTGTTGGTTATTGTAGATTAATATTGGATTCAAAGCGCTCAAGGCAGAGTCTATCTGTGAGGGAGCGTAGTATAAGTTCATACATGCTTGTTTTTCTTTTCTTTCGATCTTATCTTGGTGGCTTGGGCTAGGTTGGGTTGGGTTGCTGGGGGAATGGAGGGATTCTATACCGATCTGCTATGTATACTTAATTCTACTTGCTATGTATTGAAAACTCTCTTGCTAGACCCCATCAGATTCTCTGTGACAACAACCACCTTCGTGATCCTTCCTCCAAGTATTTAATTAATCCATTCTTACCCACCATCTACCATCTCCCATCTCCCATACAAACATCCATCCTCACTCCCAGCGACCGTGACCCCGCTCCATTCCCAGCCCATCAAAAAAACCCTCACGATTCGTCAGCCGCAATCCCACACCCGCAAAATTCAATACCAACATCAGCCTCGCACACCACAAAATCCCATTTCTTTCAAAACTTGATAAAATTAATTTTTCCAACCATCTACAGGACAATTAGAACCATCGTGACACCGATTGCTGCAAAACCATCCAACACCCAAGGCGGTCGGCCGAAGCGAGGTTCCCCTAAAGAGCCCCAAGATGAGCTTCTCTCAACCTTCACAATCTTGTTTCTTTAGCATCTACCATCATACTTTCACAACTTTAACATACACACGATTCACATAAAGAAACAAATAACAATGGCGCATATTCACTAAGTATTTCTTTCAATTCGCTGTTACCTATAATTGATTAAACGGAAACCCGCTGATACCCTTCTCATCTCCTTAGGAAGTTCAATCTCGACCTCCGCACAAGATCAAAGGATACAATAAAAAACAATACATGATAAACGCCCCATAAAGACCCCAATACGCTAGAGCAATGAAGCTCGTCACAGATTTCCATCTGCGAACATAATAACCCACCCGGGCATATATATACTCGTGCAAAAATGCTCTCTGAGTCTTGAGCGCCTCGGCACACATCTACTGTCTGGATCTAACTCCAAGCAATCAAACATCTCTCAAGTGAACTACTTCCCATCCAAATCAATCTACGCCCTCGCACATCCACTTCCTACCCCCAAGATCTCCCTGTGCCATGTTGTACACAATATGGTCTACTCGAAGGCCTAGGAGACTACTATTACTGGCGGTCATCGCCATGGGCGAACCAAAATACTTCTGCGTAACTTTCTTGACAGTAGTAGGTGGCGGAAGCTGAGATATAGTAGTAGTCGTTTTCCTCATGGCAGTTATAGTCGTTTTCCTCATGGCAGTTATAGTCGTTTTCCTCATGGCAGTTATCCTAGCTTTCCTAGCTTTTCTCGAGGTAGCTTTCCTAACTGTCTTAGCTTTCCTAGCTTTCCTAGCTTTCCTAGCTTTTCTAGCTTTCCGAGTCTTTAGACGCTCCCGACCTTCTTGAGGCTCTAACTTTCTCTCGGAATATTTTGATTCGGTGCAACAATCGATACGTGAATGTAACTTTGCCAAAGTACACTCCGTCGAAGCTGAACCCGTCGAAGGTAAATTTAGACATTGGAGATTATTCGCAAGGTCCTCTATGTCCACAATTGAATCGGGACCTTTCTTCTCTACTGAAAGGGCGGGCTTAGGGTTCGCGAGTCGACTTTCTACGTGTCTTCTCATCTCCTCCACCAATTCGTCGTAATTGTCCTTATCCGCACATAAATCGGGACATTCCTTCTCCACTGGGGGAGTGGGCTGAGAATTTACCGGCGAAAGTTTCTGCTCGAGTCTAGCCGTCTCTAGCACCGATGCATTTTTTGGCAGATAATCTTCCTTATCCGTATCATGATTTATGCTTCCAGCTACCGAGGAACGCAGGTGACAATGCTTCACAGATTGCTCCGCAATCTCTGGGCGTTTCTCCAAAGCTACATTTGGAAGCTCCGTTGAGGAATGCAAGGTAGTTCTCAGATGAGAAGGTTGTTGATGACGCAGTCTAGTAGGAACCTCAGAGGCTGCCCCGTCTCCAAAAACTCTTTTAGACTCTCCCCCACTATCAGTGTGATACATAGCCCGGGGAGCATCTTTGGGGACCCCGGAATCTACTTCGGTCAGCTGTGAGCCCACTCTGTAACGATATACAGATAACAGTGGAGTGGGCCGCGCTGGTCCTTGGTAAAAGATCGAACAGGTACATAAGAATGCAGTCGCTCCACAACTTGTACAGCTATCCGTTTTTTTTGGAGGTAGATCTTTCTTTCCAGGATTGACATCGTTCTTCTCGGGCAATGGTAATGATTCTTTCGACGGCTTCGACATCTCAGATCTATCATCTGATACTAAAGATTCATCATCCGATACCAAAGATCCATCATCTGATACTAAAGATTCATCATATGATACTAAAGATTCATCATCTGGCACAGGAGTTCCATATCGAGGGCATTTGTATTTTTCTTCAGTTGGTGAATCTTTCTTTGCAGGAGGTGGGTCTTTTCTTTCAGGAGACGGTTCTCTCGACCCGCTCTTGGCGGGTTCGATAGAATTGAGAATTTCTCTCACTTCAGACGCTATTCGATGGCCTTGGGATGCCAAGATAGACTCTAGCTTCTCAGAGACTGCCTTAAGTTCCGGTTCTGTGTCACAAGTTTCTTTATATGAACTCGAAATCGATACTCCACCATCTGGACTTGGACAATCTAGACTACTGTCATTGAGTACAGTCCGCACCTTTCTCGTTATCGGAGACATTCTCTTCGTTATCTTTCCAGGGCTGATGACTTCTTCATACGAATTCAGACTCAATCCTCCATCATACATACTTGAACAATAGACTTCGGGTTGAACCTTATTAACTTCTACATCAGCGGTTAAATCTTCTGATGATAATTCTGCCCCCATTGAAAGTAAAAAGATTCTACTGATTCTCCCAGCAAGCACCTTCTCTAGAAACACCGCCAATCTTGAAGCTGCCATAATCGATGGTATATGCATGATACTCTGAAACTCCTTGTTATTTTCATCAAAAGGCAAGACCATATAGTGCAGCCATCTTATGGACAATGACTGTAGTAAGATCATTCCCATAGGTCTGGATTGCTTCCCGAAACGGTTGCTTGCAATAAACCTCAGATAGAGACGAGAGATCTCCTGAATTGGATCAAAATAGAAGTCGAATTTGGCCATTTTGCTTTTAGTGTTGATATCGTGGATAAAAGCTTTCAGCCAGTTATGGTCCCCGGGCTTACATTGGCACCGGTTCAGCTCGCTGTTGGTGTCTCTTTCTTGGTCTGAATACGCGAGAAATCGATAAACCATACAGAATGTATCTGGTGTGATTCCTCTGGATGGATCGAAACACTCTGAGATGAAGAACTTCAGTGCAGCCACGAAGACGTAAGTTTTAGAAGCTCTTATAAGTGATCTTGGTGTAGTAGGATTAAACGCAAATCTCCTATGGTCAAAGTATTTCAAAGCCTCGCCTTCGACTGGAACGCCATTGGCCGCCTTCAAATACACAAGGTCGTAAAGTCCTCTGATAAGATGCCATGATGTTCCCTCTGGAGTCATAGAATGAATATGGTAGATGGTATTTTGTAACTTGAAAAGCGGTGAGCTAGGCTTACATGTCGATATCAAGCCGGCTAACCCCTCGATATCGGCATAACCATTGTACTTTCTCAAGTTAGCGAATTTATCTCTCTGATGGAATGAAGGTCTATGAAACAATGAAAAAGATAGAGAAGGGCGACTCATTTCTCCTTGGGGAGGAGGCAATGACCACATGAAGTTATCAGCAGGCTTTATTAACATACCATGTGTTTCAATAGCAAGCCCTCCCAAGCAAAAGCGTATTCGTCGATGCTTCTCTCCATAGTATTTATACTCCGAAGTGCCTCAATTTTCTTCTTTTGGGCCTTCCAAATACCAGAAAAAAGAAGTGCTTCTCTGCAAGCCTGGTATTTTTGTGTATCACCATCGCCAGAGACATTAGACGGGTCTGTGAACTCCTCGTCTGTAACTGCACACATGGACGAGTAAGACTCCATCCTCTCGTTACGACTTGCTTCATCTTGACAAGACATCGTGTCTTTCTATTATACTATCCCTATTCCTGCAATTCTGGATATCTGGGATGGACTGCAACGATAAGAGCTCAATGCACACCACACCGAGTAGCAGACTTCGATCAAGCTTTTCTTTTTCTGCGGGATTAATTGGTCTGGGGGTCCGCTGCGTATTTCAGACTGTGCTTGTGTGTGTACGTGATACCTGGCCTGTAGTCGTCTTTGCCGTAGAAATTGCTGTCGTTCTTCAAAACAGAAGTCCCAGAAGAATCGTGGAGGACTGGGAATGAGATCGATATCGGGGTCGCGATCCCGAAAAAGACTAGGGAAAATTGACCGATAAATTAACATATAGACCAGGGAATTCCAAGATGAGATGAAGTTAGTGATAGCAAAGCAATTTGTAGTGATGGTGTGGTTTACTGAAAAATTGATGATTATTGAATGTGAAGAGAAAAAAGTGTTTGGATGGAAGCTATGAGTCACAATGGCCGAAGGCTCTAGTATATGGAAAGATGTGCTTAAGATGTATAATTGTTCCTTCTATAATTAAAAAACTTATCACTGATGTCAAACCGTGCCTGCTGTCTGAGGTTATAGCAATCCAGATTCAAAAAGAGCAAGAACTATCAATTCTTTCAGGTCCCAATCTCCCACGCAATAAGAACCAATTTTTGAAAACTACCAAGCCTTTCAACTCCTTTTATTCAAAGATCTTTATTTTAGCTTTTACCTGCGGTTCGTCCTCTAGAGATAGGCCGTAAGCCTAGGGCATGTGTTATCATTCTTGAAGCAACATTGACTGAAGTCTTGGGTCGTATGGTTGACGTTGGGCTATTTTTGAGAGGTATTGGGGTGGTGAGGCGTGCTTTGGAGCTTTCTTGATTGAAGATGGGGGAGTATAGTGGCCTAGGGTAGTTCTTATTCGTAGTTTCACTGTAATGAAATGAGTTTCTAACTCCTGCAGGATGTGATTTCTTCGCTGGTGTTGATTTAGGCGATGTATTACGTGACTCTGTATTGCTTCGTGCTCTTTTTGTGGTTAGCTTGGGCGATGTGGTTCTAGACTCCCGTTTGCTCTGCGATCTCAAGTCTGGACCTCCACTGCTCCTACTAGCCGCCGTAGACATATTGCGAGATGCAGCTGGTGTTACTTGGCTTAGCCATTTTGAAGGCTTAAAGATCTCCGCTGGTGTGAGTGGAGCCCCGCTGACACTTCTGTCTCTTGAGTCTTTGAATGCTACCGGCTTGCCCCCCGTTTCCAACCCAACCATTGCTCCTACAAAAGCTTCATGGCGCTTGCTCGGCTCTCCGGAATTCATTCCCTCCCCTCCACATCCCAATACTTTCTTCTTGGAGACTACGATATTCTTTGTGAAATACTCCGTGGTAGTTGTATCTTGTTTATCGACATTGTCTGCGACCAATCGTTTTGAGACCTCCCCAACGATCAAACCCAGCACTTCTTTTTTGACTGTGTAATCTGGCTCAAGCGGTACCGTGGCGGCGAAGATATCCCCATCAATTTCATCATTTTTCTCGCATATCTCACTGTCTTTGATCCCCGCGTCGACCTCTTTCTTGACCGGTGTTGGCACCCCAAAACCAACAATAACCCAGTCGACACGACCCCCAGGAAGAATATTCTTCTGCCACGTCACTTTATTTTGTAATGTCGTCTCTTGCTTCTTTCGAGTTGTCATATTTAAATTGTGCTGCCCTGGCTTCTTGTCTTGGCAGGTGAAGTTCTTGATGTAGGCTGCGACGCATTAGCAAACATCATACAAATCAGAAGGTCATTCTTACTTTGCGACATATCTTCAATGGGAATTGAAATTTGCGTCTCTTCCAGTGGCTTGAGTGACTGAAGAATAATCCTTCGAGTTGCGAATTTATGTTTGGGTGTTCGATGGTATAAAAAACTTGAAGAATCTCACGATGTTTTGAGAGACAAAAGCTGAAGGTAAAAGAAATGTTAAGCGCAAATTTTGGTAGGAATGATATTTTTGTGTGAAACTTGCAATAAAAAGATTTCTGCTGGTTTCAATACGATGAGCGGAAGGAAGGTGAATTCTTTCTCATCTTTTGAATTCTGTGAGAATATGAAGCCATCCACTCAATGAAATGGAAATGGAATTGGAAGCCACACAGGATCAAAGGTTGCTCCTTCTGATTTGATTCTCTTTTTCGTCTGAGATCTGACAACCTTCAATAGGTACTGAAAGGAAATACAACAATTATATATTCATTCAACATATAGAGATTGAGTACCACCAGATCACACACAAGTTTTATTGGAACTTTGAATGGCATTCGAACATCCATGGATACGGGAAATGGAGATCAAGGTTCCAAATGAAGTTGATATTGAAGTATACAGATAAGTCACGTGACAGAACGAAGACATAGAGTGAGTGGTGGAAGGCTCAACTTCTTGATAGGTAGTCTATGAGAACCTCTTTTACATCTTTTCTGGAAAGTCTCATGAGTCATAAAGAAATTGCCGCAACCACGCAAGAGATTTCAAATGAAAAACTAAGACTGAAAGCAATGGTCAGTCCAGACTCTACAGTTTCAACAATCCTGTTATAGTCATTTCCCTGCCCTGTCTTATATGTATTGGCACTGTCTGACGAATACGAACCTCTTAGATAAAGCAACTTGGAAGATGCTATAACTTTATAGAGGTAATGCAAGTTGAGACTGTACTTTCCCTTCTGCTATGCAGGTGCCATCTATTGCCTTACTGGGTACGTCACGCTCAAATACTTGTGTCGAATCAATCTTCGACACTGCGCTCGAATGTAGTCTTCAAGCCACTTCCCACACGTAATTCGGAGCAGAGTTCTTCCTCTAACCAAGTACATGTGGTTGAACAAATGCTTTAGAAAGCCAATTTGGCTTCCCAACGGTGCAAAAGAATATTTCAAAGGTTCCCATCGAAGAAGTGTGAAGCGAACCATGACGAAATACATGTGGTAGGGCGAGTGAGCTCATTCTTTGCCTGAAACCAAAAAAGATGGTCTCGTTGGTCTCGCAGTCATCATTGCGCAAGGGATTATTTTACTTACATTTGTTTGGAAATGCCTGATTTTGCCTGAGAAGTGCCTGAGACAACAGCTCGTCGCCCGGGCGAGCACGCTGAAGTTGTATTATGTATTTGTTGGTATTTTGCTTTTCGCTTTTTGTTGTTGTTTAAAGTTGTCATCTTTTGAGAGGAATTGGGAGAGGTCTGTCGATGTTTCGATGAGTTGTACTTGGATCTGAAATTGAAATATCGACAGTTCTATGATGAGATGTTAGCATATTCGAAGCGATTGGTAAGACCGCGAGACCACAGAGACTGTGTTTGTTTGTTTTGTTCTAGGGACACTTGTTTGAGATTATATCACCCTTCAAAGTAAGGAATTAGAAGGTGAGTTGAGCGGGTTCACTACTTCACCACGCCCCAAAAAATGATGGTCTCATTATATGATCTCACGGTCATCACGGTACATAAGGAGAAGTTGGCATATAATGATTTCTGTCTGAATAGCACCCGTAACGCTGTAACAGCTTTGATGATGGTGATGCAATAGTTCGACTAAGGTAGCCGGGTCTCTGTTGTGGTATAATTTATCGCTTGATCTGGGGTATTTAGCTTTCTGTCGTCGCTATTATGGGCACTGATGAGTTCGACGAGTTGTAATGAACACTTCATAAGAGGATTGGTAGTCCATCTGCAACAATTTGGTATGCTTCTAGACAGAAGTCGGTGAGATGAGGTCAAGTGGGGACGGAGCAGCGAGAAAGCTCAATGATGCCAGCGCATCTAGCTCTCCGGCATTGTTGTATTTATCTCTCAGGAGGCGGGGTGGAGAACTTGGGATTTTGATGAGAAGTAAACCTCCCTTAATGACCCGCAAAGCTTTCTCGGGTACTAACTCTGAGGTTCGGTGCCTTTGCCCCCGCCAGCTTAATGTCAAGACTCAAGATGTAGCATCTTGCTCCGTGTTATCCACCCACGCACGTCTAGAACAATACTTGCTCAGCTGCGGGTCTCGAGCAGCGACATTCGTACAAAACCACTTTTTACGTGCATGCAAGACAATCGCCTGGATATCTTTCTGAAACGAGAAGCTAGAAAACATGTTCTTTGCATCAAAAGTTGGGTCGTTACCCTCCCCTTTGATGTCAAGACGGCCCTTTCCGTTTGCAGGTCCACTTGGTGGTCCTAATCGTCATCCTAGAATCTTTATCTTTCTTGCCACTGATAGGTATACCATATAAAGATTTTTTACTTGAAACTCTCACCTCCTTTCTAGCGCTCTCCCTGCAGAATGCAAGAAACCTACTCATCTTTTGATTCGCGTTTTCATTGATGACTTCCCAGCAGGAGCGATCCCTGAATACTATATCTATCAAAAAGAGGCTTCGGGATGCAGTACTGTGAAATGATGAAATCGCATGAACCGTCAACCTCACCTGATAATTAATCCGGTCTACCGCCACTAACAACTCCCTTCCGTTTCCCCGACGATATCACGTCGTGTGACTGAACGATTTTGTAGTCTGATTTCTGCTGCACGTTCTTCCTAACAAGATATAATGATATCAAGATACCTAGGAACGTACATATGTATGATATGTACCTACATGCCCCCACTCAATGCGCCCCCAAAAACTGCAGCGCCAAGCTCCGAGCCCCGAGTGTCCCAATCACGAGTCACGACCAACATCTACATCAAATCGATACCTATACCGGTAACCCCCTCCACTAATCATCACGTGTACTACTCTTATCACGAGCCTAACCACGGGTACTGCATCAAAAGAAGTCCCCTAAAAGAATACTAGTAGGGAAGAATTAGATAGCGAGTGAGAAAGGAGACAAGTCGTCCGGATAAAGTTCTCAGGCTATTTATATGTAACCTAAGCAATAATGTAAGCTTTAACCTTAAAACTTCCCGTCCGCTTGACAACTCCATCCATACCCCAGTCAGCCCACCCCACAAGGGCCACAACCCCATTAATTCCGTCAAATACCTGTATTCCCTACCTGTCACAGTGTCACCAAGAAACCTAATTACATACCCCGGCCGGCAACCATGAACACTGCGAGTCTGGGACGGACAACTGGGATGGGTAGCTGGGTTGCAGATGGGCGTCCAACCTTGCCATTACCACGTTCACACCAAGTTGAAGGCTTGCAGAAAAAATAATCCGCGAAAAGCCAAAGTATGGTGTCACAATGCACCCCAGAAAGCCCTTCGTTAAAATTGTTGTTCGTGTCACTCGCGGACTTACGAGTGTTCCTGAGGAAACGCGGGGTACATATATATAATACGACACTGGCGTTTGCTGGGACTTTAGGTAGGTGATATAATCTATTCCACGATCTCTCTATCTCTCAAGGGAAATCTTTTCATCGGTGAAAGGGAGTCAGTCGTTGGGTAGTGAGTCGTAACTGTAATTCGACTCCTGTTCTATCTAATCAAAGGCCAACATATTCAGACGGCGACTTTACTTATGCTGCGGATTTCGCTTTCCTCCTTGTTTACGTACGTACTCGCTTGCTTGCTTGCTTGCTTGCTTGCTTGCTTGCTTCAAGATTTATCACAAATGCTATACTATGGAGCTATCATATTTTACCCTTTAAACAAACGGTCAAGCTAAAATGCGATAAACTACACCTCAATCATGCTTCCTCCTTCATGTAACAAGATTCCAACTCCACCAATATTAGCTTGCTGACCTTCACCGCCCCCATTTTCCGGGGGCCTTCATTTTTGAGAGCCGTTGCACTCGAAAAGGAGTAGGTTATTATCGGCATTATCATCCATATGATAAGATTTCTTTTCATCCAATAAGAACCGTTACCAAAGTTTGGAATTTCATTTTATATGATAGAGATCATGGGTGCAACAATGCCGAAAGTTAAGTTATGGCATATGCCTCATGATCCTCGTAATGAAAGAGGTGTATTATAGTACTGTCTATTATGCGATGTAAAGAACGCCATGCCATGATGTTATGTTACGAAGAAAAGGGTGCTAGCTAATTTCCCTCGTTCTATTTCCTCTTTCGACCAGCTAACCAAGGAGCTGTTTACCGAATAGCTTCCGAGACGAAGGTTTTCGGATCGGTTTTTTCCCGGCCCTACCTATATTCATTCATACTTTTGGATGGATCTACAGGGGAAAAAAACTTTATATTGACGAATAATTGATCCGAAAGTGGATGTTGTACTTCGGCCCTATATTTTATTTCTAGTCGCAGGTTGATGACAACGAACCCTACTCAGTCCACTGCTTCTACTCTCCCGCCCTAAACAAAGGTTAAACGGTGAGTATGTACGTCCCACAATGATGATCTGAGCTGCGGAAATCATCCAATGTTGCCTCCCCCCTAAGCAAAGGTTAAATTTTTAGCTTGCAGTACGCCTTAAAATTTAACCTTTGCTCAGGGGAGGGGAGAGTATGGTGCAGTACATTCTATTGGTCTAATTACCCCAACAATACTTATATCATATCGACGGAGCATACCCAATATTTAACCTTTGCTTGGGGGGGGAGAGGATACAATTGCGTGTCTGGTCCCAGTACCAGTAGCCAGTTGATAAGTGTGAAGATCTGAAACATTCCCATGACTCGCTAGTCGTATTCTAGTTCCCGGATCTCCCCCTGTAGGTTGGTATAAATGGAGAATTTGATGAGTAAGGTCTTCTCGACCGCTTCTCGTATGGCCTAGATGGGCACAGTGCAAAAACTTTAGGCCATTCATTAGAGGGATTTAGTTAAGAAAATACGCTAGCTATCTCTGATAATTAAGGTATATGAATGGTCAGAATCGTTTTGTGGATTTGATAACTTTTAGCCAAAATACAAGCGAGATTTAGAGTTTTGCATTATTTTATACTATTCTAATCTCACCCAAGCTAGTTAAACAATTGTAAAACAAATAAGAAACACATTTAATAACGAAGCAAATGTGTTGCTAACTCTAGCGGATTTGATATCTCTCAATTAAACTAAATTTTGGAAGATCTTTCTAATAGCAAACCTTTTAAGAGATAGCTAGCATATTTCTTAACTAAATCCCTCTATTGCCGTCTCTACTAGTGTTAGTGGCGGGAAATATCCCAGTATTAGTAGCCCTATATGATTCCTGTTATCAATGCCGAAACCTGGGGTGTAATTAACTGATATCCTATGAGATGGTCCTTACTTTCCATATGCCGATTGGCCAATAAGATTTTCTGCATTTCGAGGTCGAGCCACGATGTACGTTGCGCCACTTTCGTTCCCGCTGGAGTTATACCGACCCGTGTTGTGCTTGCCAAATAATCTGTTTTCCAGGGAGTATCAGACTTTTGTATTGTTTTGAGAGAGATATAGAGGGGTATGAACCTTTGTATAATGTCCCTAGTTGCGCAGGTCTTGTAGATTAATATCCTGATCTTTATATCGACTATTGCCATTGGTTCAGTAGGATATTGCCCTGTGATACAGTTCGGCTTTGTTGACGGCACTGGCATCCCAGTATATATTTTCTCCTCGCTTGTGATTGCTAGAGTCGTGAGGATCGTGCTGTAAGGTACCCCCTCTTCCCGTCAGAATGTTTGCATAGCATTCGGCTACTGTTTCTAGTTGGATATCCATCCCACTTGAAATGATTGGAGTTGGTTCAAAGCTTCCTGGAGCTACTAGAAAGCGATGTAACAACATATACGAGATATGCAAGGCCACTGCCCCGCGATGCAATAACTTACAGTCATTTGGAGGTCGATTTACATCTGGAATATACCGACGCTCTGACGAATTTGTCAGCGCTGACAGTAAACCACGGTACTTGGCAGTTTTCCCATCGTTCAGTTTTACCATCGTTGTGCATGTTTAAGGATATCTTAAATCGGTTCGTCTAACATCTTGATTGTTCTGTATTATGAGAGTCTTGCAGGCACGAATTTCTGGCGGGGTATTCATCCTGAGATACTGTAATAAGGATATACTAACGACGAATTGGATCATTTAGCATGTTCATAAATGACTCCACTGGAGGCCTACTACACACTGAAACAGTTGCTGTGATTCATCTAATGCGAAAACTTCAATCACTAGATTTCAAATAAAAACATCTAAGAGGCAAACCTCTTACCTCATCGATCGTGTACAACAAACCTCGCCCCAACCAACAGATAAGATTTTCATGCATGTAATGGCCGTTCACTTCCAATGCAGGCCATCATCAGAAGTTTGACGTACAGAAGACCCACCACATCTTGTTGTCTCGGTCTAAAAATTTGAGTTTCTCGAATCGGTGACCAACCATCCATACCACCAATCACGAGCCCCTTACCTCTAATAGTGGTCATCATCTTATACCTAAATCGATCTTAAAGTTTGTTATTAGATGAAATCTCAGGGACGGCTTACAATGGCGCCATGCTGTATGTATTCCTGCATTAAATCAGTCAGAGCTACGAAAACTCGGCCAAATGGCTAGTCAATATTGGAAATTGTAGATCTTGTAGAGTTCAAGGAGAGGAATCTCCGCTGTGATATTGTTTCTAATGTTGCAAGTAATATAGCTGACGACGATAACAAAATTTCCCACAATCAATGATACGCACCTCATCCTGCAAGAGCAACTTTTTGCGTAAATCGCGTTCTACTTTCGTTCTCAGAGGTCGATCGTTTCTTTCGAGACCGAGGTGTAGCTAGGCGTATAGGTATGTGTGGAACTTGGTACCGAAGAATTTCAAGCGCGAACCATGTATATATTAATATCCGTGTCTCCAATAATACATTGGCATAGCCATCACATGTTCTTTGACGGACCCATAGCTTATTCTGTGGCAACCGCCACCATGTATATTGGGTAGCATTTGGTGGGGAGTGGTATCCTGCATATTTTGGCACTATGCAAACCGGGATATTTTTCTTCAATGATAGGTGGATGGGTGGGTCCCAAAAATAAATCGAGATTTCTTGGTACGAGATACTTTGGATGATACAAACCTACAGAATCTTTGCTAGTATAATGAAATTATCATTGAGTAACTTGATATCTCATGTAAATACCTGACTCGAATCACTCGATTGATACTTTGCATACTGCATACACGTTGTGAGAGAGAGATATATATATATACCAGGTGGAAGTAATCTCTAGGATGCGAAATATGATCCCATAAGCATAGGTGACAAACTCGGGCTTTGTTTGATAGAATTCCACTGTTATCGACAGTTACAGATTGATTTCCGAGGTACCTGAAGATTAGCATGTCCATATTCATATTGGTTAGCCAGGTAGATAGCTGGGGACTTATTAGCGCATCAGATTACCTTCCCGATAGATTGACATGTTTCTTCTCCAAGCATACCTCGATATAGCATGTCAGTCGAGGAATCCTGAGTATCGCTTGTGGCTATCGCGGCGATGAAGATATTCCTACAATGAAGTTTCTTTCGAGGGTCGTGCTGCACTTCAACCCCGCTTCACGTCATGATTTCCCCAGACTTCGGGAGATTTTCTTGAATATAGGCTAAATGCAAAGAAGGGATTAAACTGCATGTTTACAAGATTGGCGACGACTTTTTTCTCATCGCTACCGTAGTGTGTGAAGATGTACATTGGCGTTGCATCAATAAATCAAATTCTCCTCTACCGAAGCTGTCTTGATGGTTTGAAATTGAAATTTTGCTTACATAGAGACCCGAGTGAACCCTGATTGTTTGAGCAAATTGAGTCAGGTACAATCAAGAAAGCCCCCTGTCATTCTCGCTTATGCACGTCGTCTTGCAAATCCAATCAAGACCTTCATTTCCCTCCTGCTTTTAGCTTGCGGAGCCTAGACCTCCGTAACACGTTACCCACAGATATGATTATTTTCTTGCCTCCAACATCAAGATGTCATGATATCAAGCCAAAACATCATACACTATACACTATACAATCAACATCTGGTAATTAAAGCCACTCTCGATGTATAGGACCAAACTTTGAGCATTCTAAGCCACTTTCATACCCTCCCTACCTCTAGCAGATCTTGCAAGCCGTGGTCATTTCCCCACAAAATTATATGCAAAGAAGAATCACTCTGCAATGTGATTCATCTTACGAGGCACCTTACCTCCTCAACTTTCCGCCAGGCCTGTATTTTCATATGCAAGAACCAGCCTTCATATATCCATCGACATTTTTAATTCTCCATTTGGCCGGTTGCCTTTTACCGAACCCCAGATTTTAGAATTTTGAACCTGCATAAATTTCACGGGAGCCCAGTCAAGGGAAAGCTGCAATGTTTGCAGACACCCCTAAGCATATCGTCTGATATGTCATTCCATCTTGAGCATCCCTCTCTACCGCTCATTGCAAGACGCCGTTCACGCCTCTCGTTGTACACTTATAAGCGTGTTCACGCGGGACGTAAATTATAGTATCTTGATAAGGAGGAAGTATAACTCCAAATCCACAAAAGCCTCAACATTCGCTGTCAACGAGCCGAGCTGGGGTTGCACATAAGATATATTTTTTGAGTTTCTTACCATCTTTTGAATAACTTCACCCTTGAGAATCATTCTTCATCCTGTATTAATATCACCATTGCCAAGTTGGAGCTCATAAACATACGCCTTTCATGCCTTACATTGACGCAATGTCCACCTCATCTCAAGAAAATTCTCCAAACTCCAACGGAAGCGGCGGGCCTTTCTCGATGTCTCGGGATACATTCAATATCAAGATACCCTCGCCTCAACTTTCTCTCGTATCAAATGGCGATTTAGCATCTCCAAGATCGCTAAAATCACCAAATGGTCGTCGTGCCGCCACTTTTTCCCGAGAAGGCATCCTGGGATCCGCCCAGAAAGCTAGGAATTTATCACAATCTTCCGCAGACAGAGAATCCATCACGAATGGACTGCAAAACAGACAAAAGCAGAATAAAAACCAAAATGGAAATGGAAATGGACATCAGCACCAGAATGGGAATAGTGATGATGGGATCAATCCCCTGAAGAGAAGGAATACTGATGCAGGGGTTGACTACCCAAGACGAAGAGCTACCATCGCCGTAAGTAATCCAGCATTGAGCAAGGATAACAAGGCTGACAGAAGGATAGTGTGAGATATGTCGATCTCGAAAATCACGATGTGATGGAACAAAGCCAAAATGCAAACTTTGCACAGAGTTGGGAGCCGAATGTGTTTATCGTGAACCCGGTATCAAACTGGATGCTGGAGATAAACTCATCCTAGAGCATCTCACTCGGATCGAAGGATTACTTCAATCAACATTAATCTGTCAAACATCCAATCTTGCTCTTTCAACCGGGTCGCCGTCTATCAATGGAGGAACGACAACCAGCGGTGATGATTTGATAATGGCAGCTGGTGGAGGTTTTGGATCTCTACTTCCTGCCACGGGTCTTGGCACATGGGCCAACCCCACCAATATTTCCACGATGCCAAAAATCCACACAAATGCCGCATTACACTTACTTCAATGGCCTTTGATTCGCGATTTGGTATCGCGACCTTACGATCCTCAAATGGTCCTTCAACTCGAGATGGCAAGAGAACCCCTTGCATTGTCCAACACTCCTTGCTTGGATCTCTCCAACACCTCGGCATACATTGAAGCATTTTTCGCAAAGGTGAATGTTTGGTATGCATGTGTTAATCCCTTCAATTGGACAAGTCACTATCGCGTTGCCTTATCCAATGGATTTCGCGAGGGTCCAGAAAGCTGTATTGTTCTTCTCGTCCTGGCACTGGGTCAAGCCAGTTGCAGTGGGAGCATATCTAGGGCAGTTAGTTCTGAAGATCCACCCGGACTTCCATATTTCGCAGCAGCTTGGGCTCTTCTTCCAAGTCTGATGACGAGGAACTCTGTACTATCTGCTCAGTGTACGGTCCTCGCTTCGGCGTATTTGTTTTACCTGGTGAGGCCTCTGGAAGCATGGACGCTGTTGAGTAATACGAGCACGAAGCTTCAACTCCTTTTGAGCGCACCGGGAAGAATACCAGCCAGTCAAAGGGAGCTATGCGAGCGTGTGTATTGGAATTCATTGTTATTTGAGAGCGATCTCTTGGCTGAGTTGGATCTACCACATTCGGGAATAGTTCATTATGAGGAGGTGGTAGGGCTACCAGGAGGTTTTGAGCAAGAGGATGAGGAAGGAGTGGGACGAGATGAGCTTTGGTATTTTCTGGCAGAGATTGCACTTCGTCGACTACTGAATCGTGTCAGTCAACTCATTTATTCGAAAGATTCGATGGCATCAACATCGAGTCTAGAGCCTGTCGTGGGGGAATTGGATTTCCAATTATCACAATGGTACGAGAGTCTACCGCTACCTCTACAATTCTCCTACACTCGAGCACCCCTTGCGGATCCCGTCCAGACGGTATTGAGGCTGCGGTATTTTGCTTGTCGAACCATCATATTCAGACCATATATTCTTGCAGTGATGGATAATGAACAAGCTGCTATGGATCCATCAGTGCGAGAAAATTGTAGAAAGTGCTTAGAAGCCTCGATCAGGCAGTTAGAGCACATCAGCGCACAGTAAGTACCCTCTTTCCTTCTTTCTCCTCCAGCAATCATCTGACTAAACTCTTCTAGTCACGCAGGTCACATGCCCTACCTCTGGCAAGGAGCTCTCAGCATCGTCTCTCAAACCCTTCTCGTCATGGGCGCCACCATGTCCCCCTCACTATCCGCCATCATCAACTCTCTCCTCATCCATGATTCAATCGACCGCATTATCAATGATGTCGTTATGGAAATTGAAAGATATGCCCATCTAGCACCTAGTTTAAGTCTGTCAGCCGAAATAATCAGGGAAGCCGAAATGCGAAGACGCAGCTATCTTGGCGGCTGAATGTTGATCGTAAGAAGACCAACAGAGATAAAATTGCAAAAAGTATCAGGATTTGCACATGATTGATAATTGAAGCGAACCACGAGTGGCAGGAGGCAAAAAAGGGCCGAATACTCAGAAGTTAAGAGGGAGACACTATTTTCGGGCAAGTCAAGCTTGGATAAAGCCATGATATATATGAATGGGACTGAAAATCCGTCTAAGAAGCTCTTTGGTGGGAAACTTGGGTTGGTTGAATGTGATACGGTGGCTGCTAGGCTTTTCGGGCCTGGTACCGAAAAAGCCCCTTCGCGTGCTTGTGAATCACCCCGCATCTTCCTGGGTCATGGTAGCCATTGAAACACGGGGGCGTGGAGGTGTACTGCCACATATCGTATTTACGTGTGTCAAAGTGGCGCGTGTTAGTCATTTCATGCAATGCAATGCTTGCTGGCTGGTATTGGGTGGCACTGTTGTATTAGCTAGTATATGAAAATGAAAAGAAGAGGCTGAGGTCAACTCAAATTGTGATGTGTGAGAAGTACCTAGGTATCTTCACAAGTGAATATATGTGGCTTCCATTGATATGTGAGATGAAGGCAGTAGCCATATCAACCTCAGGCCCAGTGACCTACAGATTTTTGTTTTCTTTTTGGAGACGAGACATTTCTTGATGAGACTTTTATTGTTTTAAAGGGAGTTCTCCCCTGTCTCCTTGCTAGACTAAGATATCATGATGGATCTGAAATGGTTACCGATTTTCCAGTCTTCTATTTGATCTATTGCTGCATGTCACTCTATCATCTATCAGATCCTGCCAAAACATAAAACATGGGATCCTTCTATATAAGGAAAGTAGATAAAGTACCTAGTAGAAGCTTTGTACATTGACAGTCCCCTTTATTGATCATCATATAGTAACTAGGTAGTCGTATGATTTATAATTGCTGTCATCTGAACTTAGTTTCTTTTTACCTGTAGTTACAGTTGACTTGCTTAAGGCCTTTGTGATGCTTCTTGTATCATTACACATGTGAGACATTTCTCTGTGTTAGTAAATCAAGAAAGCATAAAGCATAGTGAGGAGATATGAAAATGATCTTGGAAGTGCCGCATAAGAATGAAATATCAACACCTGGGCATCCATTGGACAGCATCCACTTCCATATATTCACTTCGCCCCACCCAAAGAACAGTCCGGTATAATCATGTTTAAGGTCCCACTATCCAAAACAAACAGTTCTTATGGCTTTGTCGAGTCGTGCTTGACTCTCGAATTCTGTCTTGCTAACATTGAACAGTACCCACTAGACTTTCATTGGTTTCGCCAACTCTTCACAGACCATCGACTTTCACAGATCATCGACTTTCACAGATCATAGACTTTCATATCCATGTTATTAGTACAAATTCAAATATCCTTTCATCAGGGCACTCTACACGCAATAAATAACATATCAGGAAAGTCAAAAATCAAATTACGCAAGCACGAATCTTGCGGATTTCAAGCAATACGGCAATGCACCCAGTCGCCTTTGCGACAACACCAAAAAGCGAAAAGCAACCAACTAACAAACACATAATACATCGGAGTACTCATAGTACATCGAGGTACTGATCGATCGACAAACCACTCGGCATAGCACCGACCAATCTTCAGTCCGAATAAAAAGCGCAAAGCAACCAATCCAATACATAATAGACCGTGAAAGAGGTAAGATTCCAATTCCTGAATCAGACTGACAGAGCCATCCATGAGAACTACTATTTTTTCCCCTTTTTCTTTTTCGGCAATTGGGCTTTTGCACTTTCATTGACTCAAGCTTATGAAGTGCTATTCCTTGAAGTAGGAAGAACAGATGTTAACATCAACTCAGACAGAAATTTATCTTAGCTTGATGAATCATTACCCTAGGCGTGAAATTATGCTTTTTTTGGAATAAAACCATAGTAATAGATGATCCGAGACTCAATGTAAATGTTATACCGTATATATTTTCCCATTATCACATACAACCCTCCTGCATATTCACCCTGAGCCGCTACTCAACATAATCCCCACTAAATTCGAATCACTAAACAATACCAGAAGTTCTCATGGCTTAGCAGTCTTATAACTCTCCTCGGGTTCTCAAAAGGAAACTTGCTAACAATCTCACAGTGAAACTATCCAATACAAAGAAAGTAGCGGATTAGCGTCAACCTTTTACTCGAATTTAGGTCAAAATACACCCGACTTGGAAAAAGAACCCACAAACGACGAATCTTCATATCCACAAACCACGCAATCAATTCAAGCAGAAAGCAGAGACTACGAGACATCCCAATCAGCAATTCCCAACCTCGTTTAATGCGAGGTGCATCCTCTTCCAAACTCGACACAAAATATCCACACATACCGAAAACAAAAACACCAAAAAGCGAAAAGCACAATACTAAAGATACATAATACATTGTGTCGAAAACCTGTCGGATTGGTAACGGCCAACCAAATCAGAGTTACACGATACAAATAAGCCTCAATAGGCATCAAATCTCACAGCAACTTGAAAATGACGGAGAGAGGAATCAGAAATGGTAAGAATCCTATTCCTTGATGTGGCATTAACAATAGATATGTGGGGCCATGAGAACAACTACTTTTTTGGCTGATTTTTACTCCTTTAGGAATTCAGGCTTTTATATCGATTAAGTGTGCCCAGATCAGGATCCGTAGCAGCTAGATGCAGCTGTTGAAATGTACAAGCCAAGTCCAAACCTATATATCGCGTCAGTTATAGATCATGCGATGTACTCATTCCAAGTAAAGAGTAGACTCAAACCCTCATATTTTGCGGAAGGGCGCTTCAGAGGCGCATGTTTAAGTACGGAGATAAAAAACGAAATCGGTTGTTGATATCAATACTCGATGCCAAACAGTAAAGAAAGGTGCAAGGGACATGGGACTTTCATCAACTCACTTCCCTCTGACCTCTGACGACTTGTCCGATCCGATTTTTGGGTACGAACACAATCTGCGAACACTACCCATGACTATGATCTTCATTTTAGATGAGGCTAATAAGTGTGTTCAGCTAGGGCCAGCTCGGTTGGTGTAGGAGTTCGCTAAATCATGACTGGAGCCCGTCGACGAATCCACCAAAGCACGACTGGAAGGACAAACGGAGCCAATCACCACCAAAAAGCATAAGACACCACATCAACCAACACATAATACAATTCCGAATCCAATATCTCGGGTGTGACGACATCGAAAGGTGGTAGGTAAGCATCCAATTCCTTGATGTGATGTCAACAGCAGATTCGTGGGGCATGAGAATTACTACTTACTACTTTGGTCTTTTTTGTGCTGCTAGTTTGCAGATATACCAAGTAGATTTTAGACGTGCTACTTTGGAATGAACCATCTTAGTAGACGGGTGGCTCGATCTTTCGTCGCTGGGCTCTCACTTTCGTGCAGAGTTTCGTTGATATTTCTCGTTACTTTGGACCTGTACTTCACTTCTCAGTCCTTTGGTGAAACTGCCGACCATCTGAAGCAGAGATATCTTCTCTTCTTGGAAGTTGCGTCGGCATCCATCGAACATCTAATTCTCGATTCCTTCCTCATTATGAACTTCCGCATCCGGCCAAAGTAAATCTGAGCTGGATCGGTGTTTAACATCATTGCACTTAGTCTTTCTTAAGAAGTAGTTTGCCCTACGGAGGCACAATAACAGGATTATCCTGCTCTAAGCATTAAAATATACTAAAATATACTAAATCGAGGATTGAGATTAAGGTTCGAGATTTTGTCGATATCGGAATGGCAATTGTACTAAAAACCTGGTAATTAGGCCAAAAATTAAGAACTAGCCCCTTTTCGAATAATCAAAGAGCTTTCCTTTCTCTTTTTATTTTAACTTTTTAACTCTTTAACTTTTCAACTCTTTAAAATTAAGTAATATATGAATTTAAAAGTAAATGTGTTACGAAAACTAGAATATTATTATAAGGCTACATCGAGCTAGTTATATTGCTTATGTATATAGAGTAATTATATTATTATATATTATTATAATTTAACTAAGTATATATTTTATTAAAAATAAAATAACTTATATATTATATATAATAATAATTAATATTTATTATTTATATATATCTATTAAAGGATTTATAAAATCTTTAATTAGCTTTAATAATATATATTTTTTAATTTGTTTTTTTAATATAATTCTTATTTATGTTACGAACCAACCTCGGAGATTCAGCGTTTTGGTCTTGAACCAAACGTACAAGCTAAAAAGAGCGGTGTAGTGTTTTTCATTTAAAGTATCAAGCAAGATCCTTAAGAAAACTTTGTAATTCGGAGATTATATGATTCCTTAACAAAACCTTAGTATTTTGTTATTGCGAACAATTGTATTTAATAGTTCAGATATTCTTACTCTTTATGTGACGTCAAGTGCCGCAAAAGAGCTCAATGAAAAGGATCAAAAAAATCCTTAGAATCTATAACTAGAGAGTGAAGGCTATAAGCCAAGCAAAAGCTCTTTTATAGACTATGTACAGGGCCGGCATGTATGCATTTGCACACGTAGCCGGTCTAACCCAATCGGTATGCCGGGCCTCCTCGTACGGCACCCTGTTCTTGTCAATTCGTGAAAAGTTTTGGCCTATTTGTATACTACGTTGATTCATTGCTTATTCCGTTTAACAATTTAAATAATTATATTATATAATAATTATAAACCCGATTTGCATTTAAATATTATATATAATACTAGAATTAAATAAAATGTTATTGAATTATTACAATTTGATAATAATAGAATTCTTAAAATAGTGGGGTTAATAAAGTGGCCCAAATGAGGGGTGGTTGACTTACTCATAAACCTTGACTTCTTAAACATCCCGCAATCCGCATTCCGCAACTTGCAACTTTCAAACATGTACAGGTACCTACCATACTGATAGAACATATACACACACACACACACTACACAACTTTCTCCATCTTCTCTTCTACTCATCCATCGTCTGCCTTCAATCGTACAGCAGTTCATTCAACAATATGAACTACTACTGCTATTCCTGCAATCATTCTTTCGTCAACGCGAGTGGCTACAATCAGCATATCAACAACAGCTATGCCCACCGGAGCTACGGTAGTAGTGAAGAGGAGCCCGAATTCGAATGCGAAGGCTGCCCCAGAGCCTTCTATCATGAAAGTGATCGCGGCAACCATTATCTTGCCGCTCACAGTGATCGATATTGTATACCATGTGACCGCATGTTCCATAATGCAAACAATTTGATGCAGGTATGTCTTTACTCCGAAATTGGATTTCATATACCTCTCCATCGCCATGAAGATTACTACATAAACCACGAGTCCTAAGTTCAATAGCATCAACACTCCAAAGTGCACATGGGCACCTCCGTTAAATGTCCCTTTTGCCCCACCCACTACCCAACCGCCTCGGCCCTGATCATCCATCTCGAATCCGGCACCTGTACCTCCGGTATGAACCGCCAACGTATCAATGACGAAATCCGTCGTTTAGATCGTAACCACGTAATTACCACCCGCCTAATCGAATATCCTTCCTCCTCCTCCTCCTCGTCCAACATCGCTACCGAGCTCTCCTGGAATGGATACTATTACGAATGTTTTCTCTGCAGCAAAGAATGCAATACCCTCAGGGGGCTAAATCAACATTTGCAGAGTCCAGCACATGAGCAGAAGATGTATCGATGCCCAGGTCCGAGATGCGGAAGGGAATATAAGTTGTTGAGCGGACTGGTACAGCATGTGGAGAGTGAGAGTTGTGGGGTCATGAAATTTGCGAGCGTGCAGCGCGGGGCGAAAGATGGCATTCAGAATATGGTGGGTAGGATGATACAGCATTGAGGCATGCTGGATAGGGAATATCTATGGGGCGGACCTGAGGTAGATGGGTGTGGATATCTTCTAATCAACAATAATGTGGGATCGGAGGCTTCTATGAATGGTCCAATTGCAATGGCAACTGGCAAAGTTTTTTTGGGGGGAGGTGGGTGGGATATAGGGGATATAGGGGTTATGGGATATGGGATATGGGAATCCTATGATAGGCTACGACAATATGACGGGATACTTCATTATTATAAGTCTGCATTGCATAACTTACTAATATTTCCCATCAAATAAAAACCGTTGTAGAAAGATACCTAGGGAACCAGAGATAATAGCAACATTTCTAACATCAACAAATTCTCAATCATGCATGAGCCACCATGTGTGCAAGTAATCGTGAGCCAAGGTGTTCAAACAGATAGGGCTAACAGTACGCCCAGCAAGACAACACTTTGAGAGATCTACTTCCGACGGACCCAAAGACCTTACAAGTATAATGCCCGGTTAGAAATCTCCTCTCTACCCCACCCACAATACGAAAGTGAAAGAATGAGAACAGGCCAGGCGCAGTACCATTGGTATCACCAGATTTCTTGTACAACCTCTATACTACAGTTACAGTGTACTCAATTTCCTTTCCTTTCCTTTCCATCCCAACCCAACCTCTCCTCTAACCCATGCTCTTAAATCACAGATTCTCAAATTCTAGATCTTTTCAAATCTATAACCATGCACGCTCATGCTATCAAATATTCCCATTGCAGCCCCCACTTCCATCCATCCATCCACCCATCCACCCATCCACCCCCGAACATAGAAAAGTAAACAAAAGGGAATCACTCGCAAGACATATGAAAATCTCAAATTGGCAATTGAAGAGTTGAATGCACTTTGCGCATCTTAGAGAAAAACAGAGAAAGAAGAAGTGGAAACAAATGAAATCTACTCGATTCTCTTCTTTCCCTCCTCAGCATTTGTGTATCGTGCTGCGCTTAAACCGCGCTCATGCTTAGTGGTAACTAGTCCTCCGACTAATTTGTCCTTGCGTACGTTACTCAGTGCTTCGCTGTAACCTTCTGTTGCCCAGGGACGGGGGTTGAGTTTGGGCCAGTTGACCTGTTGGAGATTTGTTAGTATGAAGGGTGGGAGGAAGAGTGGCTTCGGATAGAGGGGAGAAAATTCGGATGATAGAGGCAAAAGGGGGCAATGGAAGGGAGAGGGGAAACATACATATAGCATTCCGTGGCCATAGACGAAGTTAGCACACCATGCTCCTACCAACAACCAAACCAGAATCCAGATTCTCATCGGCAATACTGCGGCATTAGGTAAACGAGGGGTAAAAAGACCAACAAGAACGAAGAAGATACTGAAGGCAAGGATATAAGGGATGCTTTGGATGATCAATGGCCTTCTATCAGCAGTAATAAGATGAGAGCCAATATTGGCGTTACTTGGGAGATAATAGCCCAAGAAGAGATCGAAGGAGTCCTGTTTGGGTCCATCGAGGAAATTATTTCTCGCGTATCGCGTGATGGAATTTTGGAGATCTTGAAGGGCACCAGCCTTGGTTCGAACACCTGTGCGTGTGAAATCTGTTTTAAGAGCACCAGTCCCGGAATAAGATTTTGAGACGACATCAGCGTTGTCAGCCCAAAGTTTGCGGAAGAGGACTTCGAATTGTGAATCGGCTGATGTAAAGTTCTCGCCACGGGAGAGAATTCCAAGATCTGTTAGTTGTCGGTTAAGAGTCCAGCGGCCAAGCATGCTTTGGACTACGTTTGTTCTGTCAAGGCAGTCCATACAGTTGGTACGGACAACACTGGTTTGGTGATTGCGGACCTCGAGTCGACCATCAATATCAGCTGGCATATCAACACCACGGAAGTATCCTTGTACTTCAAGAGCAGCGCTGAGTTGATCAAGCAATAATTGTGCTCGGTGCCATTTTAATCCTTTGGTTTCGTTGTGGAAATCGAAATATACGTAGTGCAATCTATCCATCTCCTGCCTCCGTCCACTCGGCTCAACCACTCGGAATTTCTCATCTGTGACTTGATCACTTTGTCTGGTTTCGGCTGGCGCTGAAACCAAAATCTTTACCATCTGTTCATATGCTTCTTTGACCCGTTGTTCTCGTCCTTTCTGGTTTACCAGATTGACCAAATAGTTGTCTCCATAAATTCGAATCTGCTCGTCGAAATGCGCTCTGGCAGCAGGAACAGCGGTTTCTACTCCTCGGACTTGAAGTTTTGGTGTGTAGTGTAAAGTGTTGACTTCAGCCCAGTATACCGGAACACTCCCTCTGGTTTGTACATATGATAATATTTGCATCTCCTTGCCGCCAGACCCTCCAACTTTACCATTCTGCATTCCAGCACCCCCAGCAAACCCGCCGAGCCCACTAGTGTTATCATTGAGAATAATTATTTGCTCCGTTTCGTTGAAGTTCGAAACGTGTCCTTCCTCGTCTACTCCTCGAGAGAAGTATCTGGTTCCAGCTCGGTATCTAGATCTTCGAGTAATCAAGACCATTGTTAATGGAGTAGACTTTACTCGAGTCTGCGCGATCTCAAGCATCCCAAACATGACTGGCAAGATGTATGGATCCACCCCTGGTTGTTGTCCATGTTGATGTCGGGAACCTGATGTTCGGAAATCTATTAAATCTGATTGAACAAATCTGTTCCAGAAAAATCGATGATCTGCTCTCTTCCACAGAGGAGCCGATGGATCGAGTTCGGATTGTCTTTGGAAAGTATTGGTGATGTCGGAGGAATAGGAAAAGTACATCGGTCCAGACTTAATGAAAGTCTTTAGGAGGTTGAGGTAGGTATCTTCATCTTGATCTCGAAGTGCTCGTTCTCGGAGAGGCAGAAATTCGGTCGCAATAACTTTGTAAACCATATGACCCTTCAATCTTCCTATCGGTTGTGCCTTGGTGATTACAATAATGTATTTATCTAGGAAGAAATCAGTTTTAACTCCCAACTCGAAAATAATGTGCTTTTTGAAATACCCAGCCGTAGTTTTATCATGCCCAATATGCCAGCAATACTGGAGACACGCTTTCCTCCCAAAAGTGCTCCATCGTTGAGTCGTAAATCCCCTGTTGGACGATCTACTACGAGTGTTTGTGCTGAGGGGGAAGATGGTGATGTGAAGGCATAATGTGATGTCGAGGCATGGACATTGATATCCCTAAAAGGTAAAGAACTAGCCATATCTGACTTGACTTTTTTTCTGCAGAAAGTGTGTATCGTTCTGGTTCTGCAGTTCTCAAGTTCTCATGAACAGTGTCTTTTGCAGGCGGTTGCAAGATATAATTCTTGTCAACCCTGGATATAGCTGTCTTCTTCTAATTGGAAGCTCGGAGCCTCTCTCACTCTCAATACCTAGGTATCTAAAATTAACCTTGTGGAGACCAACTACCTAGGTAGTAATAATAAGTACTAGGTACATCTATATATACTCTAGAGTCACGCCCCTGATGTTTCCAAGATGTCAATATAAAAGGTTTCAAAGCATTTATTCAATGACTATACAAGACATTTTAAATAGAGATTCGCTATGTAAAGAGATGTAAGACATGATGATTAAATCTCAAGATATTTATTATTATTACCCAAGAATGATATTATTATTTGCAGCATTATCACGATACCCATGGATAGGTATAAACATCAACTGAGTTTCGAGTGTGACTTTATCACTTGATGATAGGTCGTGATAGGTTGACGTACAAAGAACATCAAATGCGTCACACGTGACTGTCCCAAGTGACTGTCCCAAGTAATCTGAAGCGACTTACGACTGAGGATCATCGTCACTTTCCAGGTTGAGCTATTTCTCAAGATCAAGGATAACATTCAACAACTTTACATCCACCACTTCCCCATTTCAGCATTTCCTCCTGCGAAATAAATCCTGCCAAATAATATACGAGCATATACAACTTCCTCAACAATACCATCTCATCCCATCAAATCTCTTTCACATTCCAACATGGCTGCTCGAGGTCCACCAGGCTCCCGTGCTGGAAACTCACGATTTGCGCAGTTTAAACTGGTGTTGCTTGGTAGGTAGTTCCCATGGATCCCTGAGAGTTTCATCCGTTTCCCTGCTAATATTTTATGATAGGGGAGTCCGCCGTCGGAAAGGTATGAGCTATTGTTCGCCAGGTAGATTTATGTCTTAATGCTGATATTCGAAATAGAGCTCGTTGGTTTTACGATTCGTTAAGGTATGAATTAGCACATCCAAGCATGAAGATCGACCCAGACTAACATTCTATCCAGGACCAATTCGATGATTGTGAGTAGCCTCCCAATGAAATTCTTCGTGATATCGAAGGCCTCGGACAATTTAAGCAGGGAATTCGGGGATGGATAAAGACCACACCGCTGACCATTCGACAGACCGCGAGAGTACTATCGGCGCAGCCTTCTTAACTCAAACAATCTCCCTCGACGAAAACACCACAGTCAAGTTCGAAATATGGGATACTGCAGGTCAAGAGAGATACAAATCGCTGGCGCCCATGTATTACCGAAATGCCAACTGTGCCGTCGTTGTTTATGATATTACACAGGCTGTATGATTCTCTAAATCTAGATCGGAAGGGGCCCGCTAACATGTGTCGTAGTCCTCATTGGATAAAGCCAAATCCTGGGTGAAAGAACTTCAACGACAGGCAAACGAGAATATCATTATCGCCCTAGCCGGTAACAAGCTCGATTTAGTCACGGAACACCCGGATAAACGTGCCATTACCACTGAAGATGCTTCGAATTATGCGAGAGAAGCCGGTTTGCTATTCTTCGAAACATCCGCCAAAACCTCCGAGAACGTGAGAGAATTATTCACGGCTATTGCAAAGAAACTGCCGTTGGATCAAGCCGGTCCAAGAAATCCAAGAGCCGGTGGCCCCAGAGGAGGAACGGGGGTTGATCTCAGGCCTGAGGCGCCGGGAACACAAGCAGGCTCGGGATGTGCTTGTTAGAGAAACTTTGTGATGAATATGCGGTGGAGTATGGGACATATTGGGTGGAATGGACCTTTGATACCAAGATTGAGCTATTGTCGGGGCTTTCCACAAATAGTGTTCCTTTTCGAACAAGATTGCTTGGTTGAGGGGTAGCATACATGCGGCCACTTCGACATCTACGAGAGCAATCATTTTAATACCTTGATGTCTCTGAATTCTCGTAGCAAGGGTTTGATTTGCAGCAGATTTCTGCTTGCCAGGCGTGAGAGGGTTTTCCTTTTTTTTGTTTTTTTTGATGATTAACTTCTTCGGCATTTGGGATGTACGATATGCAATAGAACCATGCATTTAAACAATTTTTCAATGCACAGGACATGTTTAGGAATTATGATCATAGGAATTGTTCCAATACACGAATTTACATGATTTTTACACCAAATGTTCCTTTTGAAAGATTATAAAATGATTTTTGACAATATTTCGTAGCCTTGCACTTGCACATTTGGCTTATGGAAATCCGACCCCTGGGGTTCTCTACATCATCGGCCAAAAAGTTGTTGTGGTCCAAGCTTTTTTCCAGGAACTTGAAAGTGTTTTTATCCCTAATTGTATAATTGGAACAAGAGCACGCGCAGTTTTAACATCACCATCCTCAAATATATCCTGTCGCTCCACGCAGCCTGTCATGCTGCGAGCTGGTCTTCGATCTTCGAGGGCGTTGGGTCTCAGACCCAACGTTGCCAATTCTGGACGTCAATGGAGGGCACAAAATGGCCGGGTGATATCGGATACTATGGTATGAAGCTTCAAAATATCCTATTTCGGATAATTTAGTAGTAAGATGAATGCTGATGGTGGTTTCGACTATAGAGAAGCTATGCCGACAAATCAAGCATAACAGACTCGAGGCCTCCAGTACTCCCAGGATCTGCCAGCGCGGCCACATCTGAACCACTTCCACCAGGAGCAGTGGTAACTCCAAAATCAGCTGCCCCAACACCAGCTACCCCAAGCTCTACCATAATTCCTCCAGGGAACGTTCCTCTCACTCCCCCACCTCCTCCATCATCTATCCCACCCCCAAAGCCAAAGAGACGCTTCTTCCGCAAATTCTTCACTACATTATTTCTATTGACTACATTGGGCTTTGGTGGAGGAGTTTACTATTCTCGAATCAACGACAATTTCCACGACTTCTTTACGGAATATGTACCTTTTGGAGAGGAAGCTGTTCTTTACTTCGAGGAACAGGAATTCCGAAAACGTTTCCCTCTGATCGCAAGCCGAGCTTCAAAGCCCCCGAGAGATACTGGTGAACAGGTAAAGATTCCGAGCCAAAGCGGGGTATCCTGGAGGGTCGCAAACGAGAACAGGGAATCTACAGGACGACACACAAGCTCAGCGAAGGACAAGGTAAAGCCATCAGAAGCTGTTCAGACACCACAAGATTCGAAACCAGCCGATAGAGTCAAGGCCGTGGAGCAAGTGAAGAGTAGAGATGCTCCAGTGAAGAACTCCCCAGCTCCCCCAGCTGCCCCTGAACCTAAGCCAAGCAACTCTCAAAAGGACCCCGCAGTCAATGAGCCATCCAGAGGATACAAGAAAATTGAGCGAATTGACCCCATCAACATTCCCCATGGAAACGAGCCCGTAGTTCAAGAACT
Organism: Myriosclerotinia scirpicola; assembly: GCA_002162505.1. Taxonomy (NCBI): domain Eukaryota; kingdom Fungi; phylum Ascomycota; class Leotiomycetes; order Helotiales; family Sclerotiniaceae; genus Myriosclerotinia; species Myriosclerotinia scirpicola. The sequence continues at coordinate 3,870,630 of NGKG01000001.1, forward strand.
GGTTAAGATTATGAATGATATCATTGCAGTCGTTAATGCCGACAATGCGAATGCTAGATTTACATCTACTATTGACAAGGCCAAGGCAGAATTGAATAAAGTTGGAGGCAAGATTTTGGGTATGAAGGAGGCAGCATTGAAGGAAGCAGACGAGAAGATCAAGTTGAATGATGGAGAATTCGATCGTGCCGCCATGCAACTTATGCAAAACTTCAAGAACCAACAAGCAGAGCAAGAAACTCAATTTAGAGCCGAATATGAGGCCGAGCGCAAGAGAATTCATGAGAACTACGAGCAAAAGCTTAAATCCGAGCTTGATCGCGCAAATGAGGTTAATGAGCAAAAACTCAAGAACCAATTGACGGAACAAGCTCTTGAACTTAAGCGGGCATTCCTAGCTGATGTCAAAAACCGCGTCGAGGAAGAACGTGAAGCTCGTCTCGGCAAGCTTTCCGAGCTGACCAATACCGTCCACGATCTTGAGAAACTTACTGGCGATTGGAACACCGTTGTCGACGCAAATCTCAAGACTCAACATCTTCATGTTGCTGTCGAAGCGGTCCGTGCTAACCTCGAAAAATCTCAGATCCCACGACCCTTCACCAGGGAACTTGCTGCCCTGAAGGAAATCGCATCAGATGACCCAGTTGTCAATGCAGCGATCGCATCTATCAACCCAGTCGCTTACCAAAAGGGTGTTCCAAGCTCGTCTGCGCTCATCGATCGTTTCCGTCGTGTTGCATCTGAAGTCCGTAAAGCTTCGTTATTACCTGAAGAGGCCGGTGTCGCTAGCCATGCTTCGAGTTACGTATTGAGCAAGCTTCTCTTCAAGAAGAAGGGCTTGGCCACTGGTGATGATGTAGAGAGTATTTTGACTCGAACGGAGACTTTCCTTGAGGAAGGTGACCTGGATGGTGCAGCTAGAGAAATGAATGGATTAAAGGGGTGGGCAAAGACTTTAAGTAAGGATTGGTTGAGCGAGGTTAGAAAGGTTCTTGAGGTTCAGCAGGCTCTTGATGTAAGTTCACTACTTGTTTATCCTTCACATTCGTACGATATTACGATTGCTAACAACTCGTAGGTAATTGCAACTGAAGCAAGATTACAAAGTTTGAGAGTTGAATAGAGAAATTACAAGATACCTTTCATTGCCTCTGTACAAATGAAACTCAATGGTGGCGAGAAGGGAATCTATTGATGACTTCGTGTGGGTGGAGTGATCGGTCAGTCATCAATTTTGACTGTTTGTAGAAGTACGGATCGAAAAATTAGAATATATGTACTTTATTACTACTGATATGATGATGTTCATATGATTTAGTGCAGTTTCGTAAACAGCTTCGCCTTTCGCACTCTTTTCGAGATCTCTGAGATGAATGGAATTGGGTATCCATTGGGAATGGTGACTGTATCTAGTCCCCAATAGTCCACGCATGGCCGTAACTCTTCGGTCCCTTTCTTTCTTGTATGTACTACAAACGATTGGAGTGGTTATTGGTGTAAGCACTTTCTTTGAATGGCTATTTTAGAAATAGCTATTTTATATTGAATCTTCAAATCTATCACGGGCTTTCTACGAGAGAAGGAGGGTCCTCACATCGAGGTGGAGGAGGATCTTGGTGAGGATTTTAGGGATCTAGTAGGTATAGGGGGTGTAGATGGATATTTTAATGCATGGGATTTGAGAATCTCCAGATCTGACATCTTTATTAGTGGCTTATGGTGACTACTAGGTAGTATTTCTGTGCTGGATATGAAAGTTCGGGTGGTCAAATTCATATCGAGGCGTCATCCACGTGCAGATAAATCATGGGACTGTAACACGTGATTATTTCGAGATACCAATACCACAATCTTGGTTCATCCAAGTTCGTAGAGAACTTTACCATCCATGGATACGACACATCATACCATCGAGGGGATGAGTCATTCATCGTTACATTACATCTCTATATCTATAGCTCTGGTTGGAGATGTTGTATTGCATGAAAAGTTTCTTTATTTTGAGATGTGAGTCAGGCCGACCGAGGAATCGGAAAGTGGCAACAAGTCTGAACTTCAGCTAGAGAGGTCTGGGTGTTTTCTATTCTTGCATAGGTATTTCAATGTCAATATCTTCATCTTGAAGTGAATGCCATTGACTACCGAGTTTAATTGTTATTTTCGCTTCTTCCATTCCTTTGTTCGAATCTTTTTGATTATTTCCTGGGAGAACTGGTGATTTGTTCAGATTACAATACCATCGAGGTCAGAGAGGCAACATGATGTCTCAAGGAGAATCAGCAACCACGATCTTATGTTCGTGTAAACAAACCCGATTTCATATTGAACATCCGGTGTATCAGGAGGTAATCACACCATTTCCTTCCACGCAAGGTTCAACATCATTTTATTTGGAGATGGATTCTGATAAATACATATCGTAGCTCGATATTGAAGGGTTAAACATCACCGTTACGTCTTCAGGAAAATCGGGTGTAAAACCAAAAGGCAAATCTAGAGCAGAGGGACTTGAGCTTTTGTCCAATGCAAGTTTAAAACTCAAGGCAGGAGTATGTTATGCATTAATTGGGAGAAATGGGACGGGTAAATCTAGTATGTCTTCCAAGGTTCCTTTCCGTCATGTTCCAAGTCAAAAATTCAAAGGACTAATGAATGATATAATATAAAGCATTGTTGAAAGCCATTGCGGAGAAATTGATCCCGGGAATTCCAGCACAAACCAGGATCTCTATCTTGCAGCAAACAGATGCAGATTTGAGAGACGTCGACCAAAACGATGGGGGAGAGGAGAAGAAGGGGAGTAAACTATCGGTATTGGAGGAAGTTATTGACAGAGCTACCTCGAGAAGTGCAATTCAACAAGAAATTGATGGTGCGTCTTGGCTTTCCAACGGATGCATGATCGGTATGGATATTGATAACCACTCTAGTACTCTCGAAAGCTGTGCATAGCCAAGAAGATGTGTTGATTCCTGTACGGGCATTTCGGCAAATACAGCATGATAGAATGAAGAAGGAGCTATTCGAAAAGGATAAGGATGCTAGACTCAGAAGTGGAACTCGTGGTATGGCAGCACGCAAAGCATTGATTGCCTTTGAGAAGACTATTGCGGATTCTGAGGAACGGTAAGCGTTCATGGTCCAGATTGGCGCATGGCTTCTAACTCGAGATTTAGTATCAATCAAAAGGACGAGGAGATCGATGAAACCACGATCAAGGAGGAAACAGACCAAGCAGCGGAACTTCTTGCAGAGCTTCAATTACAGCTAGAGCCTACCAGAATTTCAGATATCGAGACTAAGGCGCGCAGTATTCTCGCTGGTTTGGGATTTCCAAAAGCAAATCTGGATAAGCCAGTCAACACCTTGTCTGGAGGATGGAGAATGCGCACAAATCTTGCATCTATAATCCTTCAACCAACCGATATTCTAATCCTCGATGAGCCCACCAATTTCCTTGATCTGCTCGGCATAATCTGGCTACAGAAATATATTGAAAAACTCAAAGACTCCACTCCTAACCCCCCAACCATCATAATAGTCTCTCATGATCGTGATTTCATCACCGCCACATCTCAAGAACTTATCATCCTCCGCTCCCAAACTCTCACCTATTTCCGCGGTTCCATCTCCACATACGAATTCTCAATCCGCGAAAAGACTCTCTATCTAACCCGCATGCGCGATGCCCAAGAAAAGCAAAAGTCCCACATGCAACAAACCATTCAACAAAATATCAAACAAGGAAAAGCAACCGGCGATGAAAACAAACTCCGCCAAGCTAAATCTCGACAAAAGAAATTAGATAATAGAATGGGCATGGAAGTTAGTGCCAAAGGAACAAGATTCAAACTCAATCGCGACCTAAGCGGTTATCATTTGAAAGCTAGGGAAGATATCGAGGTTCCACCTGAGGAGAGGGGGATTTCCATGGTGTTTCCCCTGGCCCCTGATTTGCGATTTCCGGGCCCATTGATCTCGTTGGAAAATGTCTCATTTCAATATCCTTCTACTTCGAAAACCATCCCAGGACCATGGGTTCTGAAGAATGTTAACTTGACGGTTCATATGGGTGATCGTATTGGTATTGTAGGGTTGAACGGGGGTGGAAAGTCGACACTCCTTTCGCTTCTGACGGAGACAGTAAAGCCCACCAAGGGCACTGTGACTAAACATCCAAGATTGAGATTAGCATATTATTCTCAACATTCAGTCGAAGATCTTCAAAATCTCTCACATGCTTCGACAGAACTTACAGCTCTCTCGCTGATGACTTTGGACGTTGATGGTCTACTTAATGAACAAGAGATCCGCGGGATTCTAGGCGGATTAGGTTTACAAGGTCGAATTGCATCAGATGTTCCGATTAGTAAACTCTCTGGGGGACAACTTGTAAGATTAGCATTATCAAGATTGGTATGGAAGGAACCGCAGTTACTGGTTCTAGATGAAGTTACGACGCATTTGGACTTTTGGACAGTAAGGGCGGTAGGAGAGGTGATGAGAGGGTGGAATGGAGGTATTGTGGTCGTTAGCCATGATCGATGGTTGGTAAGGAAGGTGGTAGAAGGATGGAGAGAAGGAGTAGACGATGAAGAAAATGAGGATGAGGATGAGGCGGAGGAGGAGCAGAGGAGGAGGTTGGTTTATGTCGTTAAGGGTGGTGGGATGAAGATACTGGAGGGTGGTGTGGGAGAATTTGAGACGAATTTGGAGAAGAGAGTTGAGAAGTTGATGAAATGATGAGGTGGTTTGATTGAGCTCTATAATAAAATTCCGAACAAGAGTATGAGAAGCGCAATTAATACCCGCACGTACAATCGCTTCTCCCAAGGTCATTAAAATGGGTCCTCAAATCTCAGATCCCACACGTCGCCGTCACTCTCAGCTAAGGAATCAGAGGAACTCACCCTTGCGGGGAGGCTTTTTCACCACCTGGTGTGTTTTTCTTTTTGTGTCTTATTTCTTTTCGGTAATTCCAAACAGTCGTGACTTCGTGATGACAGTGTGGAACTAAAGTGGGGACTTTTGTCGGATTTGATTGTTGCGTGGGGATATGGTGGTTTTGTATGTATTTTGAATTATAAAGAGTAGGAAAGTGACATTGATGTCGTGATGTGAGGTGAGGTAAGGTAAGGTAAGGTAAGGTAAGGTTTGAACTGGCGAGGGTGTGAATTAGAACTTGGCTTACTAGACAGACTGTCACGGTGCAAAATCATGCATATGACGGAAGCAAAAGATGTTTAAAATCTTCCCATTGAAGAACTTTTTGATTTTTATTAACCTCACATGTTCAAGCTAAAGAAATTACAAGCTCAGGGTCGCCCAAATACTCCAGCCAATACCTCCAACCCCAGATGGTTGATTAGCCGTGATACTACCACCGTGGGTATGTCTCATCCTATCATAAACACCCCCCACTCCTTCCAACCAAGTCTCTACCCTCTCATTCAGCGACTCACAACATCTCACATCACCCGCATTTTCGACCCACCAACGAGAAAATCCCCCAGGATGGTTTTTCACATCGCGCAACTCGTTCGAATTCGTTTGAAACCAATCCAAGGTGGCGCTCGCGATTAAGCTGTTGTCAAGCTCCTGAAGATTTTGCTTTGTGATTGGGGGGAGGTCGTCGTGTGGGGTTTCCCCCCCAGCTACTCGAGTACTCGCATCGGTGAGGACGGCGCCGGTTGTGGTATAGATTGATGAAATCGTGTACCAGGAAGATTTATCTGATACAGATGAGGAAGAAAGAGTGTTTTCACACTCTGAATCGGCGATCGCACAATCAACTAGAATATCATTAGGCACTGGGCGAAAAGCTTTCGACTTCAAAATCATCGATGCTTGGAGATAAGGAATTGTGATATAGGAACTTGGTAGGGTACATATTCTGCCACGAGACGCGTCTCCAGAGCTAGTCGCAGTGGTGGGGGTGGAAACCAAAGAAGACATGGTTATATATAACGGCAAACAGTCAAAAGGTATTTGTTTTTGAGGTGGTAGAATTGGTAACCAGTTTTATATTTCGAAGCGTTTAAATGCAGTAATTTTTCGCTTGGATACCTCGAAATAAGTGTCCCAAATATTTCGAAACTTAATTTAGCTCACTAATGGTGGGACTGGCAGTATTTATGGCTGATTCGATGTATTCGTGGAAAGATACCAGAATTTCAACAAATTTCTCGCTGGTGTTGTCTAGTACCGGTTCATTGGATACTGGACGCAGCAACTGAGAATTAAACACGGATGTCATGCGAAGTAACCTACTTGCTACGACAGTACACCGAGCAAACGCAGGAATATACGAGGTTTTTTGGGCACTTCGTGCATAATCACTTCCAGTTACTCTCGGGAATTGAAGCACATGTCATTCTTCGACACCATGACTTAGTGCATGTATTCATGGTCTAGAACTTACTAGAGAGTTACTCTTTTCCATTGTTTGAAACATTTAGTGTGCTCAAACATGAACTAGTAGCACCACGTCAATCTTGAGCAGCCCCCCTCGGTTAAAGAAATCCTCATCATTCTTTAGCGAAGAAGCTACTGGATATCTTGAATGAATTGTCGGGGTACACAGAGACTCAATAGACCTTTCATCTCGTACTTCTAGTTTCTCTTACCTAAGGAGTAAACTCTTCCTCTTCCAAGGGCTCAGTCCATTGAATGACTGGTTCGCGGAATGCAAATTGGTTGAGAAAACAGCCCGAACGAAAGAACAAATGAGCAAAGCGATGATCAAATTGAATGGTGAAGCTATCTACACGTTTCATTCATTCAACTGGTTTTTACTGCGACTTCATTCCCAACCAAATTTTCCGATTTCCTTCAGTTCGAAATACCAAGCTCATGCAGACAACTACCTTGCTTTCTCCTTCTACATTTCAAATACGACATCAAAACTTTCCCGGGATCTTTTGCATATACTATACAGCAGCACATTCTGCTCGAATTGCCGCTCAAACCCCAAAAAAATAGATAAAACGAATGACAGAAAAAGATAGTTATCAGTTCTCCTGCCCCACAAGTCTACCACACTTAATGTTAAAAGATGTAAGAAAACTTACACTTTCGGAATTTGTTACATATTGGTTGGTATTATAAGGTACTTTTCGCTCTTTCGTGTTACTTTGTGCTTTTTGTTGGGTTTTTTGTTTTGTTGGTTGCTGATCATTGCTGATCTGAGTTATTGAGTTTATTGATTTAATTTTGCGATGTATTGGCTGCTACCACCTACTTAGGTATACGTCAAAACCTGTTGTGGAACGGTAACAAATTGAATTGCAACACAGTTCTGTGTGACCGAATGGTCGTTATAGGCCTGTCACATTGGTCTTACAACTATAAAGCGTATACAAGGCGTATAAAGCGGATACGGAGGACAGGTTGGATAAGGCGGATCAGGCGCATATGTCGATAATTCGACTCAATTAGACTTCTATAATTTGATTTTAGGAGTGGTTGACATTTTGAGCTATGGGAAATCTGAGATTTTGGTTTCCTTTTCATTGTGCGGTACTACCTTGGGTTATATTGGTATTTATTCAGCTGTACGTGAAGACATTAGGAGGGGTAGAGAATGAAGATGAGAAGAGGGTTTTGGGGGAGATGGCACACTTTTTGGTATTATGTTAGATCTTGTATCTTTTTTTCTTCTACGCTTTCTCAAGGATACTAAGAGTTCACTCACTATTTATCTGATCCATCTTACTGTATGTAACAAACAACATTTCGAAACCTCCGAGTTATTCATATGTCTATCTGCCTGGCTAATCTTGTAGCTTATTCACCCGAGGTCGTCTCTTCTTCTCTTCTGATACTTTACCAAGCTTCTCTGAGCGCAATCAGTTAATATCTGAAATGGCCTGCAAAATATGAATGGCTGTTCTTTCTGTAGATAGGCCCATAATGTCTCTATTGTTCATCTGGAAGCTGGTCATGTGGGTGATAATACACGACCCCAGATCCAATATCAATTCTGTTTACCAACTCAGAACAAGAATTGATTAATCTAATCAATGCCCATTTTATCTGAAGTGAATGAATCACAAAACAACCAACTAACATTTCATGCAAACCTATTCATAATTGTCAATCTTCACTCGTTCCATTCACATTCACAACCGTATAACCAAACTCAATTTTATCTTCCAAGAATCCATCAGTAACTTCTACAGTATAAAAATATCTGCGAACCTTCCAATCCACCCACAAATCACCAAAATTCATGCATAATGTGTGATCTCTGTCGAAAAGTCGAAGAAATCAAAAACATAGACTCCAAGCTCCTCAAGCCCCTCATTATGATCCTTGCTAAACTTCATGAACGGATGGAGCCTGGGCTCGGAGATGCATTACTCCGACGCGAAGAGCGCATACATACGATTCGAAGATGCCTACTTATTATACAAAAAGGTCCTCTAAGAGGTCTCATAGGAATCATTATTGCAGATCTGGACTCTGAACTGGGTAAGATAGAAGTTAGCAAGGTAGATCATCCGGCTGCACGGAGTGTGGGAAAACTGGATAATCTAAAGGAGAGGATTTGGCCTGATGAAAGCTCGAGCGTTAGGATGCGGAGAACGAATAAAGACATGGAAGGCAGAGTTTCAAATCGTGTTGGAACCTCTAAGGATGTTCCTCGGAATGAGTCGGAGCAGGACTTCCCAACGTACGATGATCTTCATCCTCATCCAGAGACCATTGAATGGTCGGCTCGACTTGTGAACGAATGGTTTTTGAAGAATGGCGATGATTGGTTAAGCGAAGGGGCTTCTAAAGATCAAGACATCCCACATAGGCATACGGCAGAGAGAAGTCGACAATCGAAAAGAAGAGTAAAGAGAGATCTTGGATAGGTCCAATATGGCTTTAGCCAGAATTTAGACGTTGGAATTGAAGCAATGATACTATGACATTCCTTGCTCTCGATGCAAGTGATAGTACGCAGAATGTGGTGCATTGCTGAAGTGTTCCATTTTCTCGTATGCAATCTCAACTCTACTCCCAGTGACGAATAATTGAATATCCAACTACTAATGTTGAGAAATAGTAAGACCAGTGAAATATCTCCTCGTAATTTCCCAGAATGGGCTGCTATTCGTGTTATTCGTTGAATGAAGGTTAAAATTCCTTCGGCCCAGACGCAAGGTAATCTGCGTTCATCCTCTGAAATACAACCTCTCATCCTGCACGGCTTACAGATCTTTCACTATCCTCTTATGTATCTTCTTACCCAAAACACGTCACTCCATGCAACACGGTAAAGATATTCCAGGATCATCGGATCCCCGAAGGTCGTTGAAGTTGCCTGTTGTCTTCATAGTTTTCTTATTTGCCAGCCACCCACCTAGATGATTCAAGACTACAGTACTTAGTCCGCAATTGCAACTACCTATGAGTCATGTAGGAACTCTTGATAATTTTAGCGTGCATCATCTGGGGTATTTTGGGCCGAACTCCCCGGGTTCGAATTCCATAGACCTTGAAAAAAACTATTCGATACTCAAAGTATCTCTGTGTTGTTCTTCTTACTCTAGTCTATTTACTGAGTTTGAGTTAATCTCCCAGCTGTTAACATGCACAGGCATATATAATATTTGGTGAAGTAAATCGAGACCTCCAACCAGCATTTTGAAATCATAATAATCAGTCCGAATTAGATAATAACAATGGGTTAACAGCACAGGCTCAAAATGTTATGTCATTTGTCAGGGCAGATAGGTGAAATAGACACTGGAGTGTCGTAAGATATATACAAAGAAAACGTCGATAAATTAAAATTTCATCATAAATTGCCCCCTACAAGAATCGTATCTCTATCTTCCCCCTAAGAATATTCCTTAACCATCTAAACAACCATCAAACCCAACATCATCATTCCCATCATAAAACCCATTCCCAAATTCCCACCCACCTTATCCGCACTCCCCTCAAATGAGGAAGCCGTAGGGCTTGGGACCGCCGACTTTGTACTCTCACCCTCGGCCTTTATGACATGAGCACTTGGTTTAATGACACGACTAATCGATGAAGTTCCAGTTGCTACCAATGTTCCATTGCCAGCACCGTATGGTGGTGCTAAAGTTGTGGATGCGATTGGAACGGGGACGACTGTGACTGTGGAGGGGGCGATGACGGCGGAGATTGTAGTGGTCTGGGAGCTGATGAGGGTGGAGATTTTGGTTGTGTAGAGGTTTGTTGAGGATGCGCCTTCGGGGGTAGGAATTGATGATGCACCAGCGGCTGAGGATACTCCGAGTATGGGGACGGAAGCCAAAACGCCAGCAGCAGAAGAAGCTTCTGAGCTAGGAATATTGATAGGAGCGCTGGTCACGGTGATTGGATACACGGAGGTGTATGATGAGATAGTCTCTGTTGTTAATTGACCGGATCGAGCGGGACAATCAGTTATACTTGGAGCACATGAAGTGATAGTATAAACAGATGTCTGATAGACAGTTGACGTTACGTAAGAAGTAATTGGTGTGACTGGGGTTGGTGCTACAATTGGGGAAGATGGCGAGCTGATAATTCCGCCATTTCCACCGGTTTCGGACACAGGGCAAACGGTAGTGTAAGAGGAAATTGTCTCAGTGGTAACGGATCCGATTCTTGCTGGGCAGTCAGTAATAGTGGCGGCACAGGATGTAACTGTGTAGACTGTGGTAGCATAGACTGTGGAAGTGGTGTACTGGATAGCCGAAGGGATTGGCGATACAGTAACTCCCCCGGTTGAAGAAGACGATGCTTGAGACAAAGTAGGAACACCTTGAACTGAAGATGATGATTTTGAAGATACAGTAACTCCTTCAGCTGAAGATATGGAAGTTGCTGAGACAGGGCATACAGTAATGTAAGATGAAATTGTCTCAGTGGTCACAGATCCAATTCTTCCAGGACAATCAGTTACAGTTGCGGCACATGAGATGATAGTATAGACAGTGGTAACATATGCCGTAGACGTAGTGTACTGGATAGCCGAAGTTATTGAGCCGGTTCCTGCTGGAGCAGGTCCACTGCTAGTAACAGATCCAGATGATATCTCAATTGAATCAGTTGTCGATGATCCTACCACAATAGATCCGGTTTGAGAAGCACTGGTTGAAGATACAGTAATTTCCTCAACCGAAGATGTGGAGCTGGAAACTGGCATGGTTCTCGAGTAGCTATAAGTATTGTTTCCATACGGTGCAGTAGATGAGATTATGACTGAAGTACTTGATCCAGAGGAATATGGTTTGCTGGAATGAGCGGTACCAACGACAGAAGATTCGGTGGGGTAAGGCTTGGTAGAGTGCCCAGTACCAATCATAGAAGGCTTGGTAGGATATGGCTTGGTCGAGTGGACACTACCAATAACAGTGGAATTAGACGGGTACCCTGAAGCAGTGTAACCAGAAGATGGCTTGGAAGAATGGAATTCTGAGCTGTGGCTTGCGATACCTGTCGATTTGGAGGAATCTCCGGTGAATGTGTAACTACCGGTAGGCTTGGAAGAAGACACTGGTAATGTACCACTTCCTGCTGGCTCGGAGGAATGAGTCAAACGAGATGTGGCATTGTGGGAATATCCTGGAATTGAATAGCCAGATGATATAGGAGTTTGTGAAATCGATGTGGAAATAACTGAGGATGAGATTGTTGATTCTGAAACGCTTGAAGATGGTGCAGCTGTCGATTCTGAAGTCGATAATGAAGTAGACGAGGAAGAAGTCAAAATTTCCGAGGAAGTTGAAGAGGATGGATAAATTGACGACTCCAATGATGAGGATGGGGCAGCCGAGGACTCCGAAATGGATAGCAAGGTGGAGGATTGGGTAGTCGAGGCCTCTGAAGTGGAACTAGAGCTACTAATAGTTGTGCTGGAGACTATTGAGGGTGTCGAGGTAGGAGGAGGCGGTGCGTAAGATGACAAACAAGATTTGACAAATTCGTGGTAAGATTGCCCGTTGAGCTCCAAATCTGTGTTCTCTTGAGAATATGTCGCTTCCCAAACCATAATACCTCCAAATTGAGGTTTGTCGTGGTACATTTCAATCAGACTCTGAGCCTCAAGTGGAGAGATATAGTCAGTTGCCATTCCGGCTAAAGGAGAGCCGAGAAGACCAATATAGATCGCGGCTCCTGCACTTGCACCACCGTTAATGGTTGAAACCCATCGATCGTATGTGAATCCTGCCGAGTCGTCGTTTCCTGTCACAGCATAGTTGACGGCCCATTGGCGAGCTGTGCACTGTGCCCCACCATTATTATAAAATTGAATCCATAAAATATCAAATTGAGCACCGGCGATCAGGGCTCCCATATTTGGTTCCGGCAATGGACATTGTGGAGCTCCTGAAATTATGTACTTCTTTGATGGGTTCTCGGCAAAATGTTCTCGAAGTCTGTTAATCATTGCAATATATCCTTCGGATGAGTCTGTTTCATATTAGTCTTGTAACACGAGAATTTATAACGATTTATCCTACCAGTAGGAGCGACCTCGATATCGAAATCAAATCCATCAATATCAATATGAATACTGGGGTCAGTTCCATATCTTCCACCGTCCAATGGTCTAATTCCACCATTATCCAACCATGATTGCTTGAATGGTCCATAACTTCCCCACAAGAAATCCGCAAAGTATTCTCCATCGGCTGCACCTGTGAGTTGATAAGTGGTAGAAGCCCCCCCAAGAGAAATCAACATCTTCTTTCCTAATGACTGACAGTGAGGAATGCCCTCCTGAACAGTTGGACATTGAACGTAGAGTTGATCCTTCGATTTATCTACCTCTCCATCATAACCAGGACCTGGTGTGTAGACTCCAGCCCAACAACCGTTACCAAAGTTCACCGCGGGATAACCATCACCCTGCGCAGGGAATACATTCATGAAAGCCAATGGAATGATGTCTACTGTAGATTGCTCGCAGTAGGATGAAAGATCTGCTTGAGAAGGTCCGGAGCCCTGTCATCATGATCAGTAAGAGCAGTTTGAATCTAATTGCGAGTCATACCCAATACAAAGCCACATTGGCTGGCGATGAGGCATCGTAAATTGCAACAGAAGGAGCTATCAACGCAAAAGTAGCCGCGGCCGCGGCAAAAGACTTGGAGGAATACATTATAACAATTATTAAATATATGATCAAAAATGAAAGTGCAGAGGCTGAAGCCAGGTAAAGATTGTGATTGAACTGGTTTGGTTGTCAAGGACAGGACGCAAACAAATGTTTGCACGGCACGAAAGGTCACCGGTGATGAGATGGTTGATGTCTAGAGATCAAAAAGAGAGAGAAAGAGGAGAGAAAGAGGAGAATAAAATAGAAAAACGATTACATGTAACTAGGGTGTGTGCCAGTTCTTCTAACCCCGTCATTGTCGATACCAGAATTCGAATGGTCCATCATGAACCAGGGGTTACACGACGGTGCCTGGCTAACTTACAAACGAGATTTTAGCAATAATGATACCCATACATCATCGGCCTGCATGATGACCGTCCAATAATGTTTGTGTTAGGACTCGCTAAACATGCAACCGACGAAGGCGAAGAGAAGTATAAGGCCATAATGACCGAATTGGCAGGTAATCTCCTGGAAAGGTACATGAGCCAAGCGGTGCGGTTGGATGGAGGTTCGAATGACCAACGAGGAGGATGAATTAAGAATTTGTGAAAATAAGCCTCATAGGGATAAACAATAGGCTGCAGGAGTTGGGTTTAAGCACTTTGATAAGTTCCACAAAACTGATAAAAAGTAAGATCGGTCGAATGTTATCCCAGAAAGAAAGTCCGAATTATCGGGTTACTTCCCATGTATCAAGCATGTGGCATTCTAGGTAGTCTTCCTCAAAAATTGTGGAATCACTCGACCTCTTCGACGCTTCGTTGATGGTTACCTGAGCCAAGGGTGACTACTGTACGTATGCACGTGCAGACTCATTTAATTCACAAAAATAGACTCCCTTTAACCTTTTAAATCCCGAAATCCCGTTCATTTGATGGATAGCTAGTAGCTAGTCAGGTACAAGATCAAAAACTAGAAGATCCGACCGCCACCAGCGTCCCGTATCTCTATGATAGGTCAAAAGAAAGCTCCCTTCGTCTGAAAATGGATCCACTGGTATCCGAGTAAGATTCAATCTTGGGTAAAGTAACACCTGTCAGCAAATGACCCCGTCAGCCGTGAAGAGATTAGCATCAATCGATGTTACATCAGAGGTAACCGAGGTACTATACCTGCGAAGTAGAAAGTAAGGTGGGGTGAAATGTAAAAAGTATGTGAAGGATTCGCAATCCGAAGAGAATTTTTCAAATTTCCAATACTGCGCCTCTCGAAGCCTAGGTACAATACGGCCAGTACCACAGTACCTACCTAGTATCTGCTATCTAGGTAGTGTAAGCACCAGGTTCAAGAAAACATTTCCAGATACGTACGTACGTACGTACGTTTGTACCTTGCACGTTTTTTTCTCGCTGCCCCCCTTTCCCACCCCAAATACCTTGAGGTGTTGAATCAAGCTTAAATTGATCAACGGGATCGTCCTTCATACCCATCAGCCTATCAACACATCAAAGCATTGAACTTCTCTTTCGTCTCTTGATATCTGAGCCACCCCTGAAATCTTGACTAATGCATGTTGATCATCATGACTATTTTCATATACCCACAAGATTAGGTTTAATAATCGGTGGAACTCTCGCTTTTGAAATTTGAAGTTGCTCAACGACTGATTAATTTTGACTTGACGCACACAATCATTCAATATATCATTGGTATAATCAGATAGGAACTCAGAAATGTGGAAACGGAATCGACTACATTGTATTGAAAGGGAGAAAGGGTTGCAACAAGTCCGATTTTACCTGCTGCGTCAATATGTAACCTAATTCTTAGGACATTGATATCAACGGTATTGGATGCATTTTAATGACATGATTAACTGTAGCAGTGAGGACTCCAACCTGCACACAGCCTGCAGTCTGTCTGTGTTTGAGGATCTTGTCATCCTTCTTGATTACTCCATCAAAAATTCGACCATTGTGTTGTCAGTCATTCGTTCTCTAGCGAGGCCCCCTTAACCACGGGTTACACACGGAGAAAGAGGCCGTTTGTTGAGCAAAGATTCTAACCCAAATAGACGGATTTATGAGCTGTACATTTAACCTTAAAACGGCATGACTCAACTGGTTGTCACCATTGGAGAGAGCAGTCTGGTTAGTGTATAAATGCCCGAGCATGATTCTTCTTGAGCTCCATCAGCCTTCTCGATTCAAGGAATGAACAAGAGCTATCAATTCTGGAGTTGATTCTGGAGATATAGTAATACCCTCAACCGACTGACGTAGCTCCACGTCTGACTCCATAGCTTTCTTCATCATTTCAGCAACATACGTCTTTGTTGGGCCTGCCAGATCCGTAGTACTAATTGCATCCAGAAATTCCAAGAAGAAGATAGTCAACGTCATATGCATAAGCAAATCTTCTTTATTTACCATTTCCATTGCCGCAAAATTTAGTAACCCGGTTGTCCCGCCTTGTGATATGTAATTCTTGTCAACTTCGGGTAAAGATGTCTGGGATATGATACGACAGTCGAGTGCTGCCAAACGAGGAAGAAGTCTCAATAAACGAGCTTGGGCCAGCGTCTTTTGTTTTTCATCCAACTGATCATCGCCAGTTCCGAGGGTCTTCAAGCTGCATAGGGAGAACAGTAGCTCGTAGACATCTCGGTCTTGAAATATTCGTCGCCAAAGCAGCCCCTGGCCAGGTGAATGCTGAGAATCAATATCCATACTCCATACACCGTTCGTAATAGATGATGACCTTCGATCCGAATCTACAGCTAGAAGTCCGCCTAGAGCTTGTGTAGCCTTTTCACCAACCCCGACGTCAGGATTGCTAAGCCATGATCTGATATAATTCTCCACCACTCCTTTCATATTAGATAGGAGTGCTACATGCGACGGACTCTTGGTAGCCTTCTCGATGATCGTTATGGCAAGGATATTCGCAGCAGGTACGGGAGATCGAAGTGCAAGAATCAGGGCATCCTCGGAAGCCAATTCGAGGGCTTGGGGAAATGTAATCGGCTGTAACAACTTGACGGATAGACTTGCGAGAACTGTAGGATCTTGTTGT
This sequence comes from Myriosclerotinia scirpicola, assembly GCA_002162505.1. Taxonomy (NCBI): domain Eukaryota; kingdom Fungi; phylum Ascomycota; class Leotiomycetes; order Helotiales; family Sclerotiniaceae; genus Myriosclerotinia; species Myriosclerotinia scirpicola. Next base: position 3,886,768 of record NGKG01000001.1, read on the forward strand.
GTGCTAAGAAGGATCTGAGTGATGGTTGGAAGTATCTTCGGAATCAAGGGAGAGATATTGTATTCTAAAAGCATAATTATAAGCCGTCAAGATTGTGTCATACAACAGCTTGATATAGAGCTCTTTTAGGATATGGCATAAACATGGGCATACCTGTAAGTTGCAGCTCTACTGCATCGAAAAGCTTCGTATCAATTGGAACATCTGGGGATTTGACTAGCTCTTGGAGATGAGCTTCAAGCTCTTCCAGTTTAAATATGGGGGTATCATCTATATCCATCTTGGGCACTTCGTTTCTTGTTCTTTCGTGAGTATTGAGTGGTCGGTCGTATGTTGCAGTGGTTTGATCTTTTGAAGTCAGGCCTCGGAAAGATTTCGATGTTCACGGGTATGTGAAATATTCGAAGGTAAAAAATTATTGCAAGAACGTGAAGAGCATTATGAACAATAGCTGGCTGTACTCTGTACTCTAAATAATTTGGAGGACTTTCTAGTAGGTATTGTATCCCCGCGTAAACAGAGCAAAGGCGGTGACCACTTTGGACATTTATCTGGCAATATAAAGCAGTGACCAACTCCCAATTTCCTTCACCGCTTTACAATCTAGCCAAAGTTTAATATCCAAGTCTCACCGCTTTATAATCTGGCAGAAAGAAATCTTGGGAAACAAGAGCTACGAGGTATTTCCCCTCATCCCAATTTTTTTCCAGAGCAAGCGCAAAAGCTATTCAAGCCCACCAAGACTTTTGTATTCGGATTCAATTTATATACAAGCTCTACAAGCTCGATATTTCTTGTCACAATCTCTCTCTTCAATTAACAGTCTGCCTATCACTCGAAATCAAGCACTAGGTATCCAATACACATCCTGCTAAGCTGTGAATCGCCAAAAGTCGGCAAAACTCCACCAATCTAAGAAATCTAGTAGTATAGAATGGCCTTCCGTGGAGGGAGGGGAGGTGCCAGAGGAGGAGGTGGGCCAAAGGGCGCAACATGGGAGCACGATCCTTCCTTGAGATTAGATTTCACTCCAAATGAGGACTATCCTGTGCGTCACACCCTTCAACCGCTCCCATTGAAGCCTTGTGCCTCTTGTCGCATTCTTATTTTCTAGAAACTCTACCCTTGAATTAAAAACATTCACTAACATATCCATCTCCAGCGCCATCCCAATCTCAAACGCCCTTCACCTCTTACACCCCAAGAACGCACACAAGTAAAATATTACCGTACGCTGCGCGACAAAATTCACCGAGGCCCTCTCTACACACATTCCACCAAGCGAGACACTGATCCGCCAGCAAAGACATTTGGAGAAAAACAATTCAATGAGCAATATGGACGACAGACTAAAGCGGACTTTGATCCCTTTCTCGGAGTAGAAACATACAGCATGAAATATCAAAGGAAGAAGAGAGCAGTACCATTAGTGAGCGGAATGGCCTTCAACAAGGAATTTTATCCCAAAGAATTATGGTCAGTTCTAGACGGAGAAGAAGAAGCCAAGGTCGCGAAGGATAATGCGGCGTTGGCGGCGATGGGCGACGAGGATCCATCTGAAAGGACTAGAGCTTTACTGGCGAAGATTGAGAGGGCGACGGGAGTGGAGGGGGCGGAGGGAGAGGGAGATGATTTGGGAGAAGAGGAGGAGGAGGAGGAACAGGATAATGATTATGAGGATGATGAAGAGGATATGGGTGGTGATTATGATGCGGAGCAATACTTTGAGAATGGTGAGGAGGATGATGATGATGGGGGTGATGGAGGGGGCGGAGATGATTATTAGTTTTGAGGATAGGGGGTGTTTGTGGAATATTTTGAGATTTGAGGCGAGGAGTTTTGGGGATTGGGTTTTTATATGGAGATTGATTTTATCTAGATGGCTTTTAGGGTATCCATCCCGATCTATTAGATTCTATGATTTGCAGATGTATATTGATGGCATTAATATGGCGGCATTGGCCCCGCTCGCCTCAGAAAGTCATGAACCGAGGGCGCATTTGTCCTACTCTAAGCGGATAGATAGCATATGCGTTCATGAAACAGCATTTGCCAATACTCAGATATAGCCATCAAAAACATCGCTTCGATTCACAACATAAAGCCATGTCTCATAATATATTCTGATTAGTTTTTGTCACAGGCACCATTATCGAATCAATCCGCTCAAATCATTTTCCAAATCATTATATACCCATTCATCCTAATCAACCCCGATCCAACCACAAACTCCTACATCCCCTTCCTCCCCTTCCTCCCCTCGCTTCCTCAAATTCCATCAACGAACAGTGCCATTCTCACATGAGACCTCATATGCAAGCAAACCTTCCATTCCCAAGCCACCGAATGCACACACCTACTGAAAGATCCAATCTATATTTGGAGAAAAGACAAGCTACCTCCCCCCGATGCTCAATGCTCGATGCTCATGCAATATGCCGATGCCCTTAATTTCATCTTCCCACCATCGAATGTCATGAAATGATCGGAATGAATCTCCCCTCCTTCCCCCCTGCCCCCACCTCCCGAAATTTAAACATAGAATGTTGCCTCATGAGATGCATTTATGTACCATACCTACCTTGCCGTACCTTGCGATACCGTACCCGAAGGTGCCTAAGCGATTTATCTAGGGATATCTATTATTTTACCTGGATTCATTATCCAATGAGGATCTATTTGGTCAAGACAAGTTAGCCTCTTCTTGGAGCGTCTCTGAGTGTGAGGGGAAAGAAAGGTAAAGAAAAGTACTCACCTAATGCCAATTTGATAGATTTCATGACCCCCAGAGTATCATGCCCCAGTTCCATGAGGAGGGACTCTTTCTTTCCAATACCTATACCATGTTCACCCTAGTTCTACTATCAGTATTCACATACCCAACCAACCAGTAAAACTTAAGCACAATAGACACATACCGTAACCGTCCCTTCCATTTCCAACGCCCTAACAACCATATTCTTCACACACCTCTCCACCTTCTCCATCTCCCCTGGCACTCTTCTATTATACATGATACTCTCATGAAAATTGCCATCGCCCACGTGACCCAAAATACTAGCAAAGAGACCCAAATCATCCATTTCCTTCTTACTCAACTCAATAATATCCGCCAATCTCGAGAACGGAACCGCGACATCCGTACTCCAGACTTCGCCTCCCTCTTTACGCAGCGCAAGCATACTCCATAGAGATTCCTTTCTCGCAGACCACAGAAGTTTTTGCTCGCGCGCGTCTTTTGCAAATTCGAAGGAGGAGCCTTTGTGGATTTTGGCAATGGCGGATACCATTGCAATATTTTCTTTAACTGACGCTTTGGTGCCCGAGAATTTGAAGAATAGGGTTGGGAGTTCTTTCCATTGTCTGGGCGCGGTGGATTTAGATAGATTGACTACTCTCATCTGTACCTCATCCATAATTTCCATAGCCGCGACTTGAATACCAGCACGCATGACGCCTGCAGCTGCTGCTGCCGCATCGCGGATAGTGGGAAAAGTGACTACGGCAACAGAGTATTCGGGCGGTACGACGGCAAGTTTGAGCGTTATTTCTGTAACGAGGCCGAGAGTTCCTTCAGAGCCGACGAAGAGACTGTTGAGATTGTAGCCAGCGGAGGATTTGCGGGGGCGGCGTTTGGTTTTGATGATTGTTCCATCTGAGAGAACGACGGTTAGGTTTATGACCCAATCTTTCATCGAGCCATAACGAACGCAATTGGTTCCGGAGCAGTTCGTTCCAACCATGCCTCCTATTTTTGCACTTGGACCTGGATCAACAGGGAAGAAGAGTCCGGATTGACGTTTTGCTAGTTCTTCGTTCAGGTCCATCCACTAGAATAAAATTAGAAAGTCTATTTCGCTACGAAGGTAGATTTGAGTCCAAATTTATTTGGGCTTCTTACAGAAACAGATGGTTGAACGACAATGTCCATATCCTCTTCATGAAACTTAATAATCTGGTCCATGAATGCAAAATCCACACTAACACCTCCATAAGGACATGATACATTTCCTTCCAGACTCGATCCCCCTGAATAAGGAACGATCGGTACACGGTACTTGTGACATATCGAAGCAATTTTGGAGACCTCTTGAGTAGATTTTGGATAAGCTACTGCCACTGGCAGGCCATCAACGTTGGTCGATGACCATTCTGAACTGTAAAATTAATTTAGTATGAGATTCTATAATTTCGATACAAGTCATTGAGAAGAACTTTGATGGTTTTGCGAGCCAAGAAGTTTCCACGCCTCATTCGTGACAGGCGAGAGGATTGAGGTTATCAATATAGAATATATCCAACTTACTATCCATGAGCCAACAAATCCTCGGGATCCGTAGAAATAGTATCTTCATGTGTAGCTTGACGAATTTCCTTTAGGGCCTATAAGTCTAATTATCAATTTTTGAATCTTTCAATCTTCATATCCATCCATATCATATCCATCTTCATCGTCATCTTCATCATAGCAATTCCATACATAAACATTTCAAGATGAAGAAACTCACAATTTCCATATCCTTAATATTAGCATATTTAGGTACCACAAATTTGGCTGGATCAGAATAATCTCTATTCTTTTCCCCTGTGATGGCAATTGCATAAGCTAAGCCGCCAGTGGCCGCTGCTAATAATAGTGCTCGACCTGTTGACCATCCTGTCTGTTTGGCTTCGAATTTGCGGGATTTTGGAAGTGTTGTTGGAGCTGATGTTGATGTTGGTATTGGTGTTTGTGTTTGTGTTTGTGTTTGTAAAGTTATATTTGATGTTGTATTTGTACTTTGATTTCTCAATCTTTGGAATGAATTTGTTATTCGAGATGATGTTGTTGTTCTAGAAGAGAGAAAACATGGTGATGATATTTTCCCAGTGATAGTGATTGGTTGACGTCTCACCGAGAACATGGCCACGGATGAATGGAGGTACATGAACAAGGCACGTGCAAGGGTTTATTGGTCAATTCCACGATTCGACTTCCCCTTATAAATGCAAATGCACACTCGGGAAATACAATACTTCTTCAGACGTTTGTATGTGGCAATTTAATCAGTAATCAGTCGATGCTTCAATTATGAGGTACTGAGTGAAAGAAATGAATCAAAAAGTCAGAAACTGGCAACCCTTCTATCACGTCTGACTTGATAACTTTATATAGAGGATCTCTTGACTGTTAAGAGTGGATCGTGTCTGCAATACACCTACTACTAGGCACCTAGATGAGGAGGTCATCAATCATCAAAAACCTAGCGTCTCCTTCTCTCCGTTCTTGTTGGTGTGCTCATTGTCTAGTTGTTTATGTTTGTGGATCATAAGTTACGCAAATAAGCCTTCAAATACTTGTAATAGCAGTAATGGTGATGATAAGATCATACTAGAGTTGTCTAGGCAAAGTGATTTATAAGGTTCTATACCTCCAACCTTCAATATTCATCGGCTTACCTTCTATATTCTTCGATTCATTACTTGTTCCTCTCGGTCTTGCTGCTATTTGCGGTGTATAATACGAATATTTAGGGTTGTTTGTAAGATCTTACAATATAGGCAGGTCGAAGGGATGCTCAATCATCCATCCCTCACAGCCTCCATCAACTTCCATTCAACCTTCATACCAGTTATCACAAACGTCCTTCTACCTCCAACTACCTACTTCATACCTCTCCTCACACAGACATCATGCACTCATACTCATACCACAACATATCAATACGATAGATTGAATCCACCACTTCTCGACCACCGGCAACAACAACCAGCTGACCAGCTTACCAGTCTCACCAGTCCTTTTTACACAAAAACTTCAAGCTTATTGTGCAGTGCGACCCCCCCACACACAAGCTGTTGTCTTACCCCACATGATCTAGAAATGCTGGCTTGACACCTTTGACAGCTCGCCTCCTCCGTACTTGGAACTTTTGATATATAAAACCATCTAACTAACATACATACCCAGTAACTCATGAGGTTTTTCATCAACTCATTACTTTGTTACTTCATTACTTTATAGATGCATTCCTATGCATCTAGATACTGCACGCTTTTCTTGGATCCTTTGGCCATATACCCAGGACAAAAGAGGTCTCTCCCCCCTTCCCCGCTCATCTCCATATCATCGGTTAGGTACCTCTTACCTAACATAAATTACTGCGGCTTCTTGCTTCAGTCCTTCGACCCGAATCTTCGGTATATCCGAGCGTATAGAAGCCAGCATGTGACATGTAATGTAATATGAGTGCGGTTGGAAATATGCTTACGTGAGTGGGTTTGAATGTCAAATATTGATCTGGTCTACATGCATGTATGTACTAGGTAGTTATCAAAAAATCAACGTACCCGTGCCGTGATGGGAAATACAGTGTTCAATTATTTAAGGGCTCTGGAATTTTTTATTTGCTTTACTTCAATGCCTTGGAAGGATAACACTTTGAGGGTGTCGCATTGGTCGAGTATTCTACATGCGGCATTGGCGTTATGATATCTGCATGGCTTTATTTTACCTTCTCACTGTCCACACGCCTGTATCACATCACAGTCAATAATCAAACCATCCGATTAAAGGTGGATTTGGAAGGTTATATCATTGTGGTAAAAATTGACTCATGCTATATGTGTCGTATTTCTCATAAAACTCTTGCTTATTGCAACGAGGCGATTTTGATATCCCATTCCATGACTCCCCTTGGCCCAAATACAAAGCAAAACGTACATTTAGTTACCAGCAATGGCATGAGCACGTCTGCGGTCTCTCTCCTCAGCAATGGTAAGCTTAACACCCTTACCCTTTGGAAGGGAAATCCATGGCTTCTCAGCTCCGATGACGAAAACGTTGCTCTCACGGGTAGCGAAAGAGTTGTCTATGGCATCCTTGATGTGGACAATGTTGAAGCCTCCGTCGTGACGTTCACGGTGAGTGATAACACCAACACGTCCCATGTTTCGACCACCGGTAGCCATGGCAATGACACCAGTATCGAACTTGATGAAGTCGGTGATCTTTCCGGTAGCAAGGTCGATCTTCACGGTGTCGTTAACCTTGATGGATGGATCTGGGTAACGGATACTAAAATTTTGTCAGCATCTCTGGGGGAATGAATATTCAAACCGTTGATCTAGCTGAATAGATGTCGGGGGGATCGACCAAAGCTTGGACCAACGGCTGAATGATGTCTGACAGAACTTACGTTCTAGCATCGTGCGTGACCAAGAATGGGATGCCGCCCTTGCCCAATTGCACTCTCTTGACTTTTCCGAGCTTGTATTCTGCCTCCTCAGCTTGGATACGGTGAACGGTGAAACGTCCCTTGGTGTCGTAAACCAAACGGAAGTTCTCGCTAGTCTTCTCGATGCCAATAACATCCATGAAACCTGCTGGGTATGTGGCGTCGGTACGAACCTTGCCATCGACCTTGATCAAACGTTGCATGACGATGGCCTTGGTCTCACGAGAGTTGAGAGCATACTTGAGACGGTTGCGGATGAAGACGATAAGTGGCATGCAGTCTCTAAGCTTGTGTGGACCGGCGGAAGGACGGGGAGCATAGGCACCAGACAATTTGTCCAAGAGCCAGTGGTTTGGCGCGCTCAAGCGCTTTTGGTGCTTCTTTCTATATGCGACAGAAAATATTAGTAAATGGTATTGATATGTGCAGAGTTGTAATAGATGCGAAGGTTGAGTATAAGATGGCTGAAGGGCAATCAAGTCAACACTGGCAATTCGACAATCTCACAATTCCAGTGAAACGAAGCGCGATAGCAACCCTCAAGAGACCGACGAGGTCCAACGCCAAAAATATTCAATACCCAAGATCAATATTGATTGATATTAATGCGATTAGATTTCCACGTGGATTGAGAATGCTTTCGTAGCTCGAGAAATTTATGGAAATGCCTGTGATATAAAATAAAACAAATAACAATACTTACGGTCCTCTACCCATGGTTGCGTCTCAGTAAGTATGGAGAAACAAGTAATTGGGGTGATTGTTGTCGTCGAAGTTGTCGTTCAAAAAAAAAAAGTCAAAAAATCAAAACGGAAGGAACGATGAAGAATTGATCAAATGTGCGCTAAGGGTAAAATTTAGGCGAGGTATAAACTTGGTGCCTGATGATAAATTATAAGGCATTTATGATTTATGATTTATGATCACGAGGTTTCGCGATACTACCCCACTTATAGATTTCGCGTTTTCCAAGGTTGTGTTTTATATTTTACTCCGCTTTCCAAGGTTTCCTTTGATGGCTGCTGTTGTCGTCGTTGTTGTTGTTGTTACCGCAGTGGAAAGAAGATGAGAGGAGAAGATGTATTTGAATGAATTGTTATGAATACCTCTCTACCTGCAGTTCATCTTTCAATACATGTTTGTATAAATCATTTCCTGGTGAAGTGAATTTTATATATATACTGCCCTGTCACTGCAGAATTGGGAACAAACACGACAAACCAGATCAAACGAGAAAACTGCAACTTCCTGCTCTCGCTCTCGCTCCCCCTCATTCTCATTCTCATTCCTTCTTCTTCTTCTTTAGTTTTGAAGCTTTTATTACTTTTATTCACTTCTAATCTTTAATCATTCTTCCCATCTCCATCTCCACCCCCACCCCCNCCGCCTCCACCTCTTCTTCCCAACCTTCAACCTTCACACTTCAACCTCCAACTTCAATCCTCTTACTTCTTTCCCCCAACTTACTTCCCTCCTTCAACAATAGCCAGCATCTTCCTTTGCAGTACTGGTTTATTCTGTTTCGCATCATACACCCAGTCTCTCAAGTAACGAAACCTTCACCTCTCTTAAGATACCCAATTCTCCATTAAATTTTACCTCACTTTCCGGATCTTCCACCGTTTGGTAGATCGGTATCCTACTTCTCTACACTCTTTGTCAATCAACTTGATTCTTTCTATTCAGAGGAAGACCTTCACAGCAAGTAGCAAGAAAAAGCGTCGCAGGTTTTCAACCTTCATCTCATCTTTCAAGTTACTTCTCAGCTTCAAGTTATTCTTCAGCAAGAGTTACAAAGCTAAGATTGTTTTCAGACTCTAAAAACGTCTTCAAAGTTCCAAGGTTAACATCGATTTCCTCATTCATATTGGCACACCCAACTCCACGATGGCCATCACTACGCCCAGGGTTCCGGCACTCCAAATCAAGCCGAAGATTGAGGAGTCGGGAGAGTTGGCCCTGTTTATTGAAAACATTCACCCCAATACTACATTATACGACTTAATCAGGAATTTAGAAACTCGAGGTACCATTACGTACATCGAGATCTTTGAGGACAAAAGACAGGACAAGAGACAAAGGGGCAAAGTCTCATTCTCACCTCCTCCTCGTTTTTTCTGGGATCGTCCATTCCCAATAATCAGTGAAGACGGAAAGTTTTCTTACGATGTTCAACTCAAGCTTGACGAAAGTCGAGGTAAAAGAGACAGAACGGTCCCAAGCCCGTTCAGGAGAAATGTGCGCTACCCTGAAAAGACGAAGCTCGTTTCCTCTACTATTCAGTTTGGAGTTATGATAGAGCCGGAATGCATGATGCCCATGCAAACTCTACGAGCCCAGGAGCAAGGTGACATTACACTCACCGTAAACTTGGCGCGTAGGCAACTCCAAGCCCTTTTTACGGTGCGTTTCATAGACCCACGAAGTCAGGGAGACAAAGATTTCCCATGTGCTGCAAACGTCGGGGAATATGATCGACATGAGACGTATAAGTTCGAAATACCTTTTGACCAGCTGAAATCAATCCAGCGTGTTAATCCGAGCGGTCGAGACTTATCACTTTTAATTACCTTGGACAGTCCGCCCCAGTTCTTTCGCTGGCGTCATAATCAGGCAGTAACCGAAAAAGGAGCAATGATATGGACCGAAAGAGATAGCTGGTTCCGGCAAACAGATATCGTATACGACCCATATATGTTCAAAGATGCTCCGATTTCTTTACACAAAGAGAGACCAGTAGTTGATATTGGTAGATATACACCTGATCATATTTGATTTAATGCATTGTACTAACTTACATAGGTCGCTGGACTACCTACCGCTGGGTTTTCAACGATGGCCAGTGCCCACCCGATTTATTTCGCAAAGTACAATCAGCTCTTCAAGATTTCAATATTGAAATCATTACTCTAGAGAACTTCCGTCTGGAACCAATGCGGAAAGCTGAGGTATGGTCTCTCATAGATCCTGTCGAGACCAGAAGTGCAACGGCAGACCTTCTTTTTCTTGATCCTACCACCGTAAAAGTACACCTACCATTCGAAGTAAGGTATCAACTAGAGGTATGTATCTCAAGAGAGATTATCAACGAACACAATATCGGTGAAGATTTCATGAATACCTTGGCCAAAATGGCGGCCCAGGATCCAGCCAAGGCAAGAAATTTACTGGAATATGTCGCGGAGAACTATAGTTCTAAACGTCTCTACGAACCTTCTTCTATCTTTGCTAACAATGAAGCTTTATCATTTTCTTCTATGACTGACATTCCCCATTATTGCGCATTTTCACGAAAGGCTACAGTAACACCTAGCTCGATTTACTTCAGCTCGCCCACCGTTGAAACTACCAACAGGGTTTTGCGACACTACTCGAAAGAGAACAAAGAAGGTCGCTTTTTGCGTGTTCAGTTCACCGATGAGAAATTCAATGTTTGTTCCTTCAACTATTCCCGCCTGTGCTCTTCTTACTAATAGAAACAGGGTCGCATCAATGCATGTGTCGACAAATTTCATAATGATGAGGTGTTTACAAGAGTTTTTAGAACAATCCACAATGGTATTCGCATCGGTGATAGGCACTACGAGTTTCTAGCTTTTGGAAACTCTCAATTTCGAGAGAATGGAGCATACTTTTTCTGCCCGTCAAATTATTTATCCTGCAACGACATTCGTCAATGGATGGGAAGCTTCTCTCACATAAACGTGGTTGCAAAGTACGCTGCCAGACTTGGCCAATGTTTTTCGACAACTAGAGCCATTAAAGGTCTTTCAGCACCTGACATAGTCAAAATCCCCGATATTGAGAGAAACGGTCGTTGCTTCACTGACGGAGTTGGAAAGATCTCACCTTTCCTTGCCCAAATGATTGCTGCAGAATTGAAACTCCGTACCAACTCAGCACCGTCAGCATTTCAATTTAGACTCGGTGGCTGCAAAGGAATATTGGTTGTTTCACCTGATGCCAAGAATAAGGAAGTGCACATCCGAAAGAGTCAGCAGAAATTTACTGCCGTGTACAACGGTCTTGAAATCATCAGGTGTTCGCAGTTCTCCTCTGCGACTCTAAATCGCCAAACTATCACTATTCTCTCGTCTCTCGGAGTCAAAGATGAGGTGTTCTTGAATATGTTATCTAGGCAACTCTCAGACTACCAGAATGCCATGAGCAACAACACGATTGCTCTCAATCTTCTCAACAGATACATCGATGATAATCACATGACCATTAATATCGCTAGTATGATATTGAATGGTTTCATGACGGAAAGAGACCCATTCGTTCTATCTTTACTACATCTATGGAGATCATGGTCCATCAAACTCCTGAAGGAGAAGGCAAAGATTATCGTGGAGAATGGAGCATTCGTTCTTGGTTGTGTCGATGAGACAAACACTCTCAGGGGCTATACCAAACCAACTGTGGCACATGGTACGACTTACAAAGAAGACGAATTACCTCAGATATTTATCCAAGTTCCAGACAGGGATAATACAACTCAGTATAACGTCATTGAGGGAATTTGCCTTGTCGGTCGAAATCCGTCTCTTCATCCCGGCGATCTTAGAGTTGTCCAAGCGGTCAATGTACCAGCTTTACATCACTTGAAGGACGTCGTTGTATTCCCTCAAAGTGGTGAAAGAGACGTGCCTAGCATGTGCTCAGGTGGCGACCTGGATGGTGACGACTTTTTTGTCATATGGGATAAAGATCTACAGCCTTCCGAATGGAATTGTGAGCCAATGAGCTACACACCTTCGAAACCTGTAGCCAAAAAACGACTTGTTGAGGTACGGGATTTGATGAGGTTCTTCGTAAAGTACATGAAGAACGATTCTTTGGGGGCCATAGCTACTGCTCATCTAGCACAGGCTGATCATCTGGCCTTAGGTATCAAGGATCCGAAGTGTGAGTACCATCTTGGATTATGTAGTTTCAAAACTAATTAGAGATTCAGGTCTTGCGCTCGCGGAACTACATTCTCAAGCTGTCGATTATGTCAAGACTGGTCTACCAGCTAGCATGCCGAAGTCCTTAAAGCCTAAGACACGGCCACACTTCATGGAAAATAAACATCAACAACAGTATCACTCCACTAAAATTCTTGGTCAATTATACGACAGGGTTGAGAGTGTTCAATTTGTTCCACAGTATGAGGAACCTTTCGACAAGCGTATCCTAAGAGCCTATCAGCTAGACAATGCCATTCTGAAGGCTGCTCGGCAGGCGAAGACAAAGTATGACATTGCAATGCGACGCATCTTGGCCCAACAAGAAATCAGAACTGAGTTTGAAGTGTGGTCCACGTTCATCCTCTCAAAACCAAGGGTCGGAAGTGACTACAAACTTCAGGAGGAGATGGCATGGATCACCGGTGCACTCAAGGACCGGTTTCGCTTGGTATGCATTGAGAAAGCTGGCGGTAAAGAATTTTCGGTTCTTGGACCCTTCGTTGCTGCAATGTATAAAGTGACAAAGGAGGAACTTGATATTGCATTGGCCGAGTGTCGTACAACAAGAATGGTCAACGGAATGGAAGTCCCAAAAAGACAGATGAAGCCGGAATCCATGCCACTGATCAGTTTCCCGTGGTTATTCGAGAAAGAATTGGGCAGAATTGCTACAGGCATTGAAGCGATAGATGACTTTGAAGAGATAGGCTTCCAAACTTACAGCATCAACAAGCGTCAAATTCCAAAACGTCAAAAGGAGTTGTCTAGGCAAGAAGAAGACTTCGTCAAGCAAGAGAATGGCGCGGTTATTCATCGTGGTGAAATTCTTGACCTGTTTCAAGATGAAGCCTCTGAAAATGAATCCCCTGGGGAGCAACAGTAAGTGTCTCAATGTCCCATCTCAGCTTGTTTCTTCACCTCGTTTCAATGTCCTATTTAACTTAGTTCCTCGTCTCGTCTTATTGTCCCATCTCAGCCCACTTCCTCACCTCCTCATTGTTCGATGTGCACTGTGCTGCATCATTCTACAGAGTCTTGGAGCATATCGTTGCTAACAACTTTCCAGGTCATTCCTGCAAGGCCAAAACAAGGAACAGTCGGAAACGAAGAGCTTAGATTTAATCACTGCAATGGAAGAATTTGATTTCGTGGAAGCTCCTACATCACCTTCGTCGGCGCAAAATTCCTCTCCGCCAATTCTTGTTACCAAGGCCAGTTCTGATTCAAACCTGTCTGATGATGGAGAGATTGAAGAGATTATCGAAGACATGGGAGATGCGGTTAACAAACAGTCTATGTTCGACAAGCTGTCAGCTTTCGTAGACTGACAAGCTCTGGACTTATTTGCTGGCGTAATTCCCGTTGGCTTTCTTTCTCATTTTTTGCTACCTCTTTAAGAGTGTCCAGAAGTGCTTTTCGGCCGCGTGAATGATACGCCGCCCCGTATTGCATAACTTCGAAGCCCTAAAAGCTCTCGAGACTTTAATAAAAAGGCAAAAATGCCTCACCGTGGATGGAGGGGTTTGTAGGGGTGAATGGACTGAGCATATCGGAGACCTAGTTAGCATCAAATAGCTATTTGCGGTGCTATATTACAATGAACATATTAAAACAGCAGTGGGCCGCCAACTTTTTATCTCTCGTGCCTATTTAAACTTGCATTAAAATTATTTTGAGGTTGATTTACTTGATGTCATTTTCTTCCCCTTTCTTTTCTTCCACCGTAACCTAGGAATCATTGAAGTTTTCCCTAAGAAGGGGTAGGTGATCACAGACAGAAAACACTTTACTCTCTGTTCGAATGATAACTGCAAAGTCACTCACTGCACAGCCCAGATTTCATAGCCCCCCCCCCCTATATTTGTTACATGAATGAAAAACATATTAACTTCAATTCGAAATAAATTCCTCTAATACACCAGGGAAATGCAACTTTTATTTTCTAAAACGATCGGGTATATAATCAGCTCCTTAGATGTAGCCCTTGAGAACCGCCGCTTCAGCATTCAATATCGAAGAACCAGCTGCTCCAATGACCGCTAAACGATGTTAGTCTTCGACCATTGCAGAGGCGATAGCAACGGGGATAAAAACTTACTGTTATGACTCAAAGCCACAAATTTGAGATCAAAGATCCCACTATCGTCTTCTCTAATTCTTCCAACACTAACGGTATACCCATTCTGTGTATTGCGATCCAATCTTGGCTGTGGTCTATCCGGCTCCTCCATAACGGCAATCGCTGGTTCAGGCGCCGACGGACATCCCAGTGTTTGAGCTTCACTCACATATTCCCTCATAGCCTTCTTGACCTCTTCCGCGGTAGGTTTGGGCCCATTGCGGTTTTTGAAGCGGAGAGATACACATGCCATGTGACCATCTAGAACCGCAACTCTGTTACAAGCTGCTGAAATCTTCAAGTCGGATTGATCTTCAAATCCCGTGATTTCTGGATTAACCTTTCCGAGAATCTTCTGCGCTTCTGTTTCCAATTTGTCTTCCTCACCGGAAATGAATGGAACGACATTATCCAGGATATCCATGCTGCTTACACCTGGATAGCCGGCACCACTGACGGCTTGCATGGTGACTACGCTCACTTGATCGACTTCTCCGAAGGCTTTTTGGATGGCGGCAAAGGGGATAACTATACCGATGACGGCACAGTTGGAGTTGCAGACGAGGAAACCCTTTTTGAGCGAGTGGGCACGGCGCTGATGGGGGATGAGCTCGAAATGGGGGAGATTGACTGTAGGGACGATGAGGGGGACGATGGGATCGCGGCGGTAGTTTTTGGCGTTGGAGAAGACAGCTAATTCGGCTTTCATGAATTCCATCTCTAGATTATTTGGTCAGGTAAGTATTGTCTTGAATGAATCTCTGGTCTCTCAATTGGAATCGCAAAAGAGATAGAAATAGGAGTTCATCCTGGGCGGGCTCATACCAATATCCCCCGCAACATCAGCATCCAATCCACTGAACACAATATCACAATCCGCGAATTCGCTCGCTTTGCATTCCTTGACTACCAATTCGCCAATCTCGGCGGTCATTGGGAAGGCTTGTTTCCATTTGACGGCATCCTTGTATTTCTTGCCTGCGGATCGCGAGGAAGCTCCTACGGCGTGGAGTTTGAAGTATGGATGTTGGGCAAGGAGGAGAATGAATCTTTGGCCGACGGAGCCGGTGCATCCAAGTACACCTATGGGGAGATCTATTTAGTGCGTGTTGTATGGAAAGTGGGAAGAGGGAAGGGGGGGGTGCGAGTGAGGACTTTGAGGAGGGGTAATGTTTGAAAGTTGACTCACCACAACGCTTGGTAGGGAATTGAGTTGTCATGATATGCAATTGAAATGGGGATAAGATGCTTGATATGGGTATCTACACAAAAAGGCGTGAAAAGAAAATCTTTGAAAAATATGACAACTTAAAAGGAGTTTATGGAGTGTGAGTGTAACTGTTTCAATGGAATGGAATCAATCATAGTGGGGGTGTGCAAGCAAGGCTGGATTATTTTTTATATGGGGTGGCCGACCTCGGGGCATGCAAGGCTGAAAATCTTTCTTCCATGTAAATACCTAGTAATGACCTTAAGATAGGTATTGCCACATATAATGCCTTTGGAAATGGGGACTAGTCAAGTCACGTCGTGAAGAAGACTATAATACTCTTCCCTTTGGGAGTTGCAGTCATCGAACATTCGAATCCAGCGAAATGAATAGCAATATACGCCGTTCTGTATGTGCTGCTTAAGGCGATCGTAGCCCTTCTCACACCTTCCAATAGATCAACAGAGTGGAGTGATTGATTATCTTGAGTTTTAGCTACTCCTCTATCATACATCCATCCCCATGTGTCATGACCATCAACTTTGGACCCTTAATATTGGCTTGCTGTCTTTTGGCACGCTTTCTATAGGCAAACGATTAGCTTCAAATGGACGCAAAAAATATAAGTTTGTCCGCATCCGTACCAATTGCTCCAAATACCAGTTGCAGATTGACATGTTTCCTTGGTTCTCATCCATGCAGTTGGTAAAGCTCTTGACCTGAAAGCCACAGTTTGGTTCGCCGAATTGGTTCTTCTCTTGGCCTTGGGATGCTACGGCATTATCTTGAGCTGCTTCAGGGGCACTAGATCCACCGCCGAAGAATCCGGTAATGGCATGACCGACTGAGGATCCGATGGCGACACCTCTATAAAATTCCGATTAGTATTTGAGGCTGCGAAAGATGTCTGCATCAAGGGAAACTCACGCTGCAGTACTGGCCACTTGTCCGAGTAGGCCTGGACCAGAGCTCTGGGTTTGTGGAGCACCTGCTTGTGCTTGAGGAGCTGCTGGAGGGGCAGCTGGCCTTGGTGGATATGCAGCAGTAGTTGCTGGTCGGGTTTGCTGGGTTGAAGGGGAAGGTCTGCTAGGGGCTGAGATAGTTGGACGAGATGGGGCGCTTCCCCTTCCGGATCTTCCTTGACGAGGCATGTTTAGTTGATGAAGTGAGAGAGATGAGTTGAAGTTTCTAGGTGTGATTTCTTTTTCTTTTTCTTTTTCTTTTTCTTTTTCTTTTTCTTTTTCTTTTTATTCTTTTCCGATTTTGCCTTGAGAATTGGATTGGAAGTTGTTGATGGCGGCCAATAAGATACTTGGGAAATTTAATCCCCGGAATTTATTCCATGTGTGACTAATCCCAATGAGGCTAATGTGACCTCGATGTGCGGTAGGTAGGTAGGTAGGTAGGTAGGTAGAAGATATAAAAAGTAAGAATTATTACAGGTATGAATAGGTAGGTAGAATATACAGAGTATAAGAATTATTACTTCTTCACCAATCTAAATTTTGACAACAAGGCATATATATATATATATATATATCAGTAGAATATATAAAGAACAACATTTTATTACTTCTTCCTTTTTGTAAATTTAGAAACTTATTCTCCAGTAATGCAACCCTTAGAGCTGTCCTGTTTTGCCGTGAAAAATCATGGTATCATCCCAAATTTCAATCCAGAACGCCCTCGTCCAAATTTACAAACAGTAATTCTCATATTCTCTTTACCAAACCAATTTTTAATCTCTGCTCTTGGCCTTCTTGGATTTGCTCTTCGTTTTCTTCTCCTTAGCTCCTCCCCCCTTGGCCTTTTTGGATTTGGATTTGGATTTGGATTTGGAGGTCGAGGTTTTGGAAGTCGAGCTTGTAGAGCTATCATCCTTCTGCTCAACTGCTGCTTCTACCTTCGACTTTTTACTTTTGTGTGCTACTGGTGCAGGCTCATCTGAAGATTCGGGGGATGAATTGGCGTCATCAGATTCGTCTGAAGTTTTTGATTTCGCCTTTTCGGGTTCCGCTGTCTCTTCATCCACCTTTCTCTTCTTTGATAACTCCTCGAATCTGATGTGAGATTTGGCTTTCTCCTTCGCTATTTGCTCCGCTCTTTGCAGATCGTACTTATCATTCCCACTCTACAACTACCATCAGTATATATACCCGGGCCATTCAATTGTGGAATAGTTAGAGTTTCCTTACCAGTCCTGCTTTGATGAATCTTCCAGCGGCTGCTTTGTCTAATTTGAGGTTTCTCTCGAGAGATGCTGCAACGGGAGGGTTCTCGGTGAGCTTTATCTTCTCAAAGTATTGCTTCATGCGCGTAAGTTCGGTGAAAACGGGATGTTCACGAGCATTGACACCATTAAGTCGAAGAGATGCTATTGAAATAATCAGTATACAAGTAGAAGAGATGACAGACATAAGTCAATGGGAAGCCTACAGAATAATATGGATTCAATAGCATATGTGACCAGAGTATAAAGTTTCGCCTTGTCCAATAAAGGTAACTTTGATGCGAACTCTGGAATGGTTTTCTGAATGAAAGGAGCCACAGCATCTTCTATATCATCAATATCATCATCAAGCTGTTCGAGTAAAGATAAAATCTTAGTAGGATCCATTTTTGAGATATTGAGGTAGTCAATAATATAATTGATTGCTGTAAAATTATTTGTGTTTGTAGGAGGTAGATTTGTATTGATATTGAAATTGAAATTGATATTTGTATTTGTATTTGTATTTGTATTCGTATTCGTAAACTTTCGACCTTTGAACCTTTGAACCTTTGAACCTTTGAACCTTTTTAAAAGAAGATGAAATTTTTGTGAGG
Source organism: Myriosclerotinia scirpicola (assembly GCA_002162505.1). Taxonomy (NCBI): domain Eukaryota; kingdom Fungi; phylum Ascomycota; class Leotiomycetes; order Helotiales; family Sclerotiniaceae; genus Myriosclerotinia; species Myriosclerotinia scirpicola. The sequence continues at coordinate 3,905,092 of NGKG01000001.1, forward strand.
AATGTCCCGACTCCCGAGCTATTCGGAAAAAAGCGGCCGCATCGATTACCATTTTGAATTGAAGTCTTCCAATTGGATCATGCAATCATTTTACAAGGATTTTTGATAAATATTCTGCTAAAAGTGCTTTAATCGATAATTTTTTTCCGATTTTAATATATTTCCATTATTGTAAAATGATATCTACTATTATTTTATAATCCATCTTTTGCCTCAGATTCGAATACTACCTACTTATACTCATGCTTGGTTTTATATCTTGTCCATGTTCAAAATCTATACATTTCATTTAAATCATAGACTTCATTCAGTCTTCTTTTCCATTACCCCGAAGGCTTTAGATATATCATAGTATCTCGACTCTTAGCTCTACCTACCTAACACCCCCCACTGAACGAAGCTACCTATAAGATACCTTTCGCCTCACATCATCCAAAGTCAACAAAACTCTACTCTGCTCTTCACAGTCAACAGCTCCAAAACTACTTTCTTCTTCGCGGATGAGTACAGGGACGTGAAAGCTTCTTCCTTATTTCGAGTGCAGCCGATTGCAATAACGACAAAGTAGAAATTTTGCTTCTGCTTGTCTGCCATGAGTTCATTTCAATAACCATTGAGAGTGTTCATCCTGTCTTTTCCAAGGTGCGGTCGTCCGCTGTGGCGGGTGCTTGCTCAAAAACCTCAAAATTGTCGATGGCTCTCAGGTAGCATTTCCTTGGGCCGGGTGGCCACTCGCATTTGGTCGAGGCAAATAGAAACATACTGGTGGCCTAGGCGGAAAGGGAGATTGCATGCCAGCTTGCCATTGTCATGCGTCTGGGGTTCAGAAAGAGACCCCACTACCAGCGGACTTTCCAGGAGTTATGTGAATGTTAGCGAAGGAGTCAAGGCGGGCGATGGATCGTCTGGTAATCATACAACGGATCAAGGGGGCAGACTCGGACAATCTATACCTGATATTCATGTCAATGCTATGGATACAAATTCGCATGACGAGAAGGAATGGGAATTGTATAGTGAGAAAGAAAACGATACTCCATTGGTCGAATCTGCCCACTCGGAAAGACATTTGGAATGCGAGACGAAAATGCGATTGTCGTCAGAAGATTCGCATGATAACATTGATATGGGAGAGCCTGCAGATGCTCATATGTCTGAGGTTGAGGCTGAGCCTGAATATTTGCTTTCGCCAAATCACTCAGGCCCAGATGTAGAATTCACCGATCATGATTTACTAGTAACGCCTTCTTACCAGCATGACCAAGAAAATCTACAGTCAAATCAACAGACCGCTTTTCATGACAGACTGCCATCCCAAGACTTCCTTCACAGAGAGGATAGGCCTGTGTCGCGCACCATCCATGTTCTAGGGACAGGACCCATTGGACAATTCATTGCATTCAACCTTGCTGGAATGGACTCTCCGCCGCCTGTTACTCTCCTTATGCACCGTCCACTTTTACTTCAACAATGGCATCAAACTGGCCAAGTCCTCCGGGTACTTAAAGATGAGATCATCAGGGAGCAATCTGGTTTTAACGTTGAATTGTCCGCGAGTTTCAATATTCCAGGGCCCGAGTCAGAAATCAGCACCACCGAGCACAGGTATGGATATTCGGAGGAGGTGATAGATAATCTGGTCATTACTACGAATGGGGCCAAAACTGTGGCGGCACTTACATCAATCAGACATCGTCTTCGTCCTCATTCAACTATATGTTTTGTGCAACATGGAGCAGGCGTTATCGAGGATGTCAACAGACATGTTTTCCCTGATTTGCAAGATCGTCCTCATTACATGCTTGGTAATTTGTCTCACGGAGTATTTGCAACAGAAAAGTTATGGACTGTAGCCCAGACTACACAGGGAGAGCTGAAGCTTAGCATCCCCCAATCCGACACCGAGGCGCCAGTCGATGGACTATTGGCTAAGAGCACAGTTAGGAGGCTCACTAATAGATGGGCACCATCTTCAAGATACATGCTGATGGCACTTAGTCGATCCCCTCAACTTGTAGCCATAGGTTTGAACTATCCCGACTTCATGAAATTTCATCTCGAATACGTAGCTATCAATTCCGTCATCGGGCCGTTATCTGTCATCTTTGATTGTTCAAACGACCAAATGCTGTACAATTTTCAGGCGAGCCAAACGATGGCGTCCCTCCTTAAGGAAATTTCAGAGGTCTTGATCAATCTTCCCGAGCTCGCGACAGTCCCAAAAATTTCCACACGTTTTGGGGAACGCAGGTTAGAAAGCATGGTATCATCGGTTCTGTCTCGCAGTGGAAAGAACATGACAACCATGTTGAACAATGTTAGGAGTGGAATGAAAACGGACATTGACTTTTACAATGGCTATCTCGCTCGACGAGCCAAAGAACTGGGGATTTCTTTCACTTCAAATGAGCTAGTCATAAGTATGGTCAAGGCAAAACAAGCTATGAAATCTCGGGAGATGAATTCGTATATACCCGTAGTTGATCGGAGATAGATGACGTATATAGACATGATGGCTCGCGGGTGAAGGATCTGGTTATATGTTACTGTGTGTGAATGTACGTTTATGTTAGAATTAGCAGCACCTGTATAGTACGTCTTAGATGATACGTCTTAGTCACAGACAGAAGTGACGATATAGATTATAGATCCAATGAATAATGCGCATATGCCTCTCTTATAAGTCTTATTCCTTGAGGCACTACTCTATATTATTGCGATGATTCGGTTAGGAGCTTCAGGGGGTCTGAAAAAATACCATGCAGTTTCGCCAACATGATTTTTTGCTCCCGGTGAGCTTTCGTCACAAATCACATATTCTATCAACATCTACCCAGTGATATCTGAATATGTGAGTTTGGAAAAGTGAAGTACATTTGAATGTATTTTCTCTGATTGTGGCTAATTAAGATTCAGAAAATAAACATCAGCTTATTTATGATAGAATTAAAGGGCAATTTACCTTTGTAGTGTCCGATGCCCATCTTATGCCCAACGAGGGGTAGTCAGCCTGGCCTCCACCAAAAATCGGGTAAGGTCAGGAACCCACAAGGCTGATTACCAACACCCCTCATTTTCTTCAATCAAAACAATCATCACACAATTATTACATCTAATAATATGGAAGACGACGATTTGGCACAGGTAGGTTGCTAGCAAGATTTGCCCATGATTCCAAATTAATCATTTTTCAGATTAGAAAAGCTCGGCTTGAGCAACTCAAATCCCAAGGCGGAGGAGGAGGCAGTCGGCCAGGCGCGGCAAGCGGCAGCGGAGGACAAGATGATGGCAGACAGTGCGCTTTATGCCCTTATACATCTACATGACTTACTAACCTTTTGCGCAATAGACAGCAAGAAGAAGCGGCTCGTCAATCTATCCTGAATCAAATCCTCGAACCTGAAGCTGCAGATCGTCTAGGTCGCATTAGACTTGTGAAAGAGTCCAGAGCCGTCGATGTTGAAAATCGTTTGATTATGTTGGCGCGATCGGGACAGCTGAGACAGAAGATTACGGAGGAACAATTGAAGGATTTGTTGAGCAGTGTGTCGGAAGCCCAGGAGAAGGAGGAGAAGATTGTGATTACTAGGAGGAAGGGTGCTTGGGATGACGATGACGACGATCTTTTTGACTTGTAGTTTGTGGTTGGGAAAATTGGGAATGGTTCAGCGAGAAGATATTTCAGGCATGGAATGTATAATGCCGGGACAATCTTTGGCCTCCGATAATTAGGAGTTAATATCGCGAGATTTTGGGAAACTTTTGCTGCTATGGCATCGAATTACTATGGTATCAACTTTTCTCAAAGTGCTTTTTGAACCTTTTTCCTCTCCTTCTCCGTCCGCCTAATATCTCTAAGGTCGAGAGGCTTCTCAATACCCAATTCCTCCCTCAATTCTTCAACACTCCTTTCCAACTGCTCCTCCCAATAGACATTAATAACCTCCTCTGCTTTCAATCCATTCGAAAACGCCCAAGGCGCATAAATTGTAAAGAATCTCCTCCTCTCTGCCGGCTTTAATGACATCACAGCAAACATACTCAGACCCGTCATTGGCAACAGAGTATTGGCAAACTCAAAGGCCTTGAGCGCAACTTCGCCTTCCCGCACAATGGGTAGCCCTGTTATCGCATGATAGAAATCATGACATTCGCGATACCGCTGCATAACATACGCACATTCTTCATCATCAATATATTTCACTGTATCTCGTGTATCGGGTGAGACTCCTTCACGATCCAGCCATTCTGCGTAGCATCGGCCCACAGTGTTTGGGGGAAGGGTGCGGAGATGTGTCATGGAGAGAGTTTTGGAAGATATGCGAGGGCGGTCGCGAAGGATACGTCGACCTGTAGGAGAAGAAAGCATGGCATCACGGAGACGGTAAATGAAATATGGTGTTGCGGTCGCTTCTCCACAAGCTGCAATTAGATCTAGTTTTCGGCGTCAGTCGAGAGCAAATTCAATTTATTGATATTGATACGTACCTGCACGATAAGGATTGAAAAATGCCATGATCGCTGAGCCTACAGCTAATCCACCCCGCTCAATGGATGTAAGTGGTACATGACCTGGATAATTTGGAGCTGGACGATGTAATACACTGAAGCTTCTTGTAGCTATAGTTATTGAGCAGGAGGTAAGTAGTTCCCTAGGAAGACGAGCTGCCTGGGTATAAAGACGAGGAGACAGTGACATATTTGGGATTATTCTTTTGAATGGTGCCTCCGGATGTTGAGAGCGTATAATATACCTAGGTAGGTAATGATATGGTTCATTCAGTACCTCAATTACATTGCCTGCCGCCTTTTCATGGGGACTCGAGCGAGTGAGGTTTCTCGGCAAAAGCAGCACTAGAAGAAGACTTCGATTCTACAACTTGCTTGCGTGTTTGCGTACAATAAATGATATTTACAAAGAATATTTGATTCCAAAATACGGATGTTCCGCTTGCCAAATGATTTTATCTAGTAGTTCTAGATGAAGCTTGTGGAAAATACCTATACAAACAATGGATCAATTTATTAGCACAAATCTCATGCAACGGACAGATCCTTCGTCTAGCGAGAGTGACATGCAAGTACATCATGAGTTCACACAATGGGCTGTCAATCAAGGCGTCATCATTCATGGAGTTGCCCCATTTCGTTTCCCAGGAAAGGGTCTGGGACTGGTTGCGAACAAGGATTTCGAGGTAAACGAGTTGCTATGGAATACTACCCCTTTTCGAAGAGTCCTGTGCTTGCTAATCTATAATAGATAGGTGATACTCTGATGCAGGTTCCTATAAAGGCGCTTCGTAAAGCTACAGATGTACCTTTTGAGTTTTCCGAACTGGCACCAAAAATAGCTGTTCATTCCCTTCTCGCTCTATCCCTGGACTCTCTGCTTGGGGCAGAATGGTTAGCTGTCCTACCCTCTAAAGACGACATGCATACCTCCATGCCTTTATTCTGGGATCCTTCCTTACAAGATCTCCTTCCATACACAGCCCAAACTCTCCTTAAAACCCAAAAAGAGAAAACCGCCTCCGCCTGGGCTGCTGTCTGCAAAACGCTTCCCAAGCCACCGATAACCTACAATGACTTCATGTACAATTATAGTGTTGTCAATAGTAGAACATTCTATTACCTTTCGCCGACTATTAAATCCTCCAAACTCCAACCACCAAAAGAGGATCGTCTTGCATTGAACCCTTTCGCGGACTATATGAATCACAGTGCAGAGCCCACAGTGAGTGCGACCCTGGGTCGCGCTGGCTACACACGTGAGTAAAATTATTCCTTCGGTGTTGTACTCCCTTACTACCTCTACGCCCATCCCCATTATAATTTCATGACACGCATATCATATCCTCTGTGCTCATCTAAGAACTACGTCCAAACTCTCATCATCAATCATCACTGACCCCTGATATCCTAGTCACTGCCTCACAACCCATAAAGCAAGGTTCTGAAGTGCACATTTCATACGGAAGTCACAACAACGATTTCCTCCTCGTCGAGTATGGATTCATATTAGATGAAAACCGATGGGACGAGGTAACCCTAGACCCATGGATAATACCTCTGCTAACCCCAGACCAAAAAGAACACCTCAGAGAAATGGGTTTTCTCGGGAACTACCTCCTAGATCGAGACACCATATGTTATCGCACGCAGGTAGCTTTGCGGATGCTCTCTCTTCCATTAGGTAGATGGAGAAGATTCGTTAATGGATTGGAGGGTGAAGAGGTTTCTCAAGAGGCGGCGGATAATATTTTATCGAAGGTACTAATGGCTAGCAAGGCAGAGGCTATGGAAACGATTAAGACGATAGACAGTAGTCAGGACGGGTTATATAGTCAAAGAGACACGTTGCACAGGCGCTGGAAGCAGCTTGTTCTGTTGGTGGAAAGGACGCTGAACCGACTTGCATGCTAAAATCAACGAATGCTCACTCTACATTATATGACGGCTTTCTCTTTCTCCTAATTTCGTAGGCATCTGCCGAGTTCGTTCTGCCACATTGTTCCTGCCTGTCTATTGACATCCATCCAAATCTGTGCTATACCTTAGGTACTACTGCGGCATTTCAGAGCAAACCTGCTTGCCAGCCAGTCCGACAGTTGGTCTGATGATTTTCAGTCTCGCTGAAGCAGTACGATGGATGCACTGCTTCAGGCACTAAAGCTTGAGCAACTGCCCAGCGAAAGCAAAGACATAGCTAGCCCTTGAGGGATTTTTGCTGAAGAGTTCAAAGGAACAATGGAAGCGGATAAGAAATGTACATTTAAGAAAAATGATTCGATAGCTCAGAATGCATTCATCGTGCAAATCGCACTTCTATGATACAAGCTTTATTTTGAAATACAGGTCAAGAACCGAAAAGTGCTCATTATTCCAAAGATCAACAATGCCATGTCCCCAATGCCAACGCCCTTTCCATTCTCCAGTTTTGTGTTTCGAGTGCAGTCATGAGGTTTATTCTTGATATGAAATCTAAACCTCACTCTCCTCTCGGTCTTTTGGCGCCATGGGGGTTTTGCCAGTCGCCACCGGCACTTTGATTCTGTTGGAAGAACGCAGGATTAAAATGTGGTTGCATAGGTTGGAAGCCGCTCCCTCCTAATTAATTAAGTCAGTAATGTACGGAATATCTCTCGTAGCACTTGGACCTGGCAAGAAAAATGGTTTACACGTACCTTGCATTGCCCCACCCATCTGTGCCATGTTTCCCATATTCATAGGCATTCCCATCCCTCCCATTCCACCCATTGGCATCCCTCCCATAGGCATTCCACCCATCATACCATTTCCCATTCCTCCTCGGCCTCCTCTCATACCCCCGGGTCCACCCCGCATGCCACCCATCATTCCTCCACGGTTAAATCCACCAAATTGATTTCCCATAGCATTGCCTTGAAACCCACCGCCCATTGAAGAATTAAAACCTCCACCCATAGATCCTCCTGCTCCTGCAAAGTTGCGGTTATAATTGCCTTGATTCATGTTGTTCATACCTCCACGAGAAGAGTTGTACCCACCCCCACGACCACGGAAATTACCACCAAAGTTACCTGCAGTATGATTGCCCCTCTCACTGTTGTAACCTCCTGTTCCCGAGCTTGATCGATTATTCTGACCTTCTTTAGTGGCGCGGGCTGGCGCATCTTTGGGTAAAGTACGGAATGGATTGACATTTGGGTTGTGATATGTAACCGTCTGCTTCTTGACATACTGTTGACCTTCTCCAAAAGCGTCAATCTTTCGTTTCGCTGCCGTTGCAGCTTGTTGAGAAGTGAATTCCACGTAGGCTTGTCTATAATTGGAATCAGCAGAAGGTCGGTTATGAAAGGTCATAGTGTATAGTAAAATACCCCTTGCTTTTTCCGTTAACTTTGTGCTCGGAAAAGGTCATCTCCTTCAGCTCGTCTTCCACTTGAGCTTGATTAATCCAACCCCGGATATCGTCGTCAGTATTCCACCAATGTAGCTCTGATATGAGCAAAGCTGTGGTTGCTCCTTGGTCAATTGGACGATCGTCAGAACCCTCCTTTCTTTTTACACCTTGTTGTTGAGGGGCCTGTTTGGGTATATTGAGAAGATCTTGTCCAGATTCGTCCGTACTCTTTATTTGTTGCTGGCCTTCCATGAGTTTGTCTTTCTCATTACTAACCTTGATATCTACATAATCATCATCTGGCTCTTCGAGTTTACCATTAGTCTCGGCACTTTCTGCGACGGAAGCTTCGACCCCATCGATCTTGACATCACCTTCCTCATCCTTTTTGAAGATTGCATCCTGTTCAGTATTGGTATCTCCATAGATATCAATGTCGAACTCGTCATCAGCCATGGCGTCTGGATGTACACACGAGGTACCTAGCTTTCAAATGAAGGGTGAGTTTGGTTGAAAATATGATGATTTGTATTGCTTATGAACAGTTTGAGTTGATTTTATGCCACAGGAAATTGGATTCTGTGAGAAGATAGCAACAGGATCAGCGCGGGAAAACAGAAGAAGGGCCATTAAGTGGTAAAGCTCAATGCGTGCGTAGCATTGGAAGTAGAGTCTGAAATACATGGGATAGAATTCAACGAATACGTACACTCCTAAAACCTGGAGGATATTGCTTCAATAAATGAGGTCAAAGTCCGAGAGCCTTCTTTGGCAACTGCAGACACAATGGATATGAAAAGACGAAGCTCTGTGCTTGCAGTCTCTTTTTGAATTCTGATGTAAAGAAGCCCAACAGATTGATAAACGACCTATGCCGAGATATTGGAAGAAAGAGGCGAGGCAAGAAAAATGCGATCCAGCCTGAAATTGAAAAGCAGAAGTGAAGATGGAAGTTGTCCAAATCCCTTGTTCAGCAGCACAAGTAACCGAAGCCTTTGCTGTACAATTCCGTCCCTCAAATGCCCTTCCTTCAAGTGTTTATGTATTTGAACTTCGTATTGGGGGTAGGCGGTAATAGTAAGGTGGTGATCGATTGAGTGCGACAAGATTCTCGAGTTGATGTGAAGCTTCGCAATCAGTAATAACTCTCGTCACGACTCTGAGATACTGTACTTGACAACTGTAAGTCAGTCAATCAGTAAGTCGAAATTGTGACACCTATGTTTACTAAATGTAAGATCGACTGTGAGGGCGATGGTAAGAATGAGAGAGACCTATTCTTGTGTTGTCGAATTAGATGAAAAGGGTTTATGTTGAGATACTTCTTTCTGTATGGTATTTTAGACGCTGAGCTAAATTCCTGGGGGAGGTCGATATCAGAAGAAATAGAAGATTGGGAAGTAAGAGCGCATGGAATTAAATAAAGCAGAAAGATATAAGATTATTGATGCCGACGACGACGACGACGACGGCGATGTCAATATCAGTATGGATAAAAGTCGTAGGAGTAGGAGGATCTTTCTTTCTTTCTTTGAACTCTTCACTCTCTCTTTCCTGTACCTGTCTGTATTCGCTATTCGCGCCGCTTCAATCAATACCTCTGCTTGGGCCCAGATAGAAGCTCAACTTATGTAATCATATCTAGCTAGCCTGGTATACATTTATTATCGCCTGAGGTATCAATAAAATTAGCTTCTACATGTCGAGGTTCCCATTGGATGGATTCTTTGATTGACATGACATACTATCACGTGACCATAAAGAGATACTACTGGTATTGCTTACCTAATTTATTATTGAGTAGTAGGTATCTATCTATCTATCTGGCTTCTACTACTACCACCACAACGAAACTCTGTCAACCAACAGTTACCTTCCCGACACCTTTTCAATCAATATATCTAAAGGTCTCAATCAAAACCAAACCCAGAACCAAAATTCGAAAGAATCAATCAATAACCAATCCTCCACCTCAACCTCAACTTCAACTTCAACTTCATCGCAAAAATGTCGGACCAAATTCAAGAGTTCATGGAGATTCCAGTAGACTTCTTCAGAGATGGTACTCAATTTATCAATAAATGCACGAAGCGTAAGAACTATTTTTCTACTCTTCAATTCAAATGGCACCTCGATGTTAACACATTACAGCTGATAAGCGCGAATTCTTAAACATCTCCCGAGCTGTCGCTATCGGATTTCTCATTATGGGCGCCGTCGGGTATATCGTAAAATTGATCCATATCCCAGTCAATAACATATTGGTCGGTGGCGCGTAGTTGGGCGATGGAGGTTGATTCTCGTACCACGATGAAGTGGTTATTTGTTTATTGGAAAGGGAGAGGGAAAGGGTGGTGATTGAGATCGAAATGGGCGAGCTGGGCACGATGTTGGCGTACAAATGGATGGAGTTTCACAAAATCTAAGGATGTATTATATTTGGCCTTGGTGGGCAGTTACAGTTCCTAACATTGCTTGCATCTGGAAGAATTGATCCTGCATTTGCAAAGGAGCTTGGGACTATATGAAATAATATCCGGCACATTGTTAAGATAATCATGATATATTGCAAGACTTATATGTGTATATGAGAAGAGCTGTTATTATTTCTAATGTAAAGTGGAAGTATATTGTATATATAAATTAAGAAAATAATAAAGATATTTATATATATATATAAGTAAAGCTGTTATTATTTCTTTAGAAATACATTAATAACGAAGAAATAAATAAAAATATTAAAAATTATTATATAAAACACTTTTTAACTTTTTTAAATAATAATTAATTTATATTAAAATATTTTTTAATTTTTATAATAATTTTATATATAATTTTAATATACACTTAATTTAAATATATAATATATACAAATTAATTTTAATGTATAATTATAATAAATCAATATACTTATCGGATTTAACATATTTAATGCGAGCTTATAATGAATAAAGATTATAGATTATAGATTATATAATCAATCATGCCAAATATGATAAGAAACTCCCGAGGTTATCTATTGATAAAGAATGACCCCTCGAGCTATGATAGGATGATATCATATAACATCTCCATCTTGATATACTAGGTAATATTGAACAACAACAGCGAACCGGTAGTCCACTGGTGTAGTATCATCGTATGTAATAGATCTTTGCCACCGCTTCATCATCTGTCTGTCTGTCTGTCCTGCATAACAATATTACATTGCTTCATCACTTCTCTCTAAAGAAGGAGGCATTAAAGGAACATCCGTTAATACACTCATACTTTGCTTTACATAATGGCCTCTCGGAGGAACTCACCCGGAGCCTTTCCATTGGGAAACTCCACGGCCCGGAATGAAGTAGGAGAAGATCCTGAAGTGGTGTTTGGAGATAGAAATGATGAGAATGAGCCGGAGGATGGGGACTATGAGGAGGATGCAGATGAGGAAAATGGCGACAATGAGAACGATGACGGTGAGGACGATGATGACGGTGCCGGTGCTGGTACCGATGATGAAGCTGGATTTGGTAGGTGTCTGATCATCATCATTTACCTTTAACTTCTTAAAACCTTGCAGGAAAGCTTTTCTAATGCATTGCCCTACTTTCAGAAGTGCAGTTTGGGATTGAGCATGATGAAAACGATGGTGCCACTATAGTCGATGACGGTGCGATCTACACATCCTTCACTTTGCTCCAAACCATTTGGCTTATAATTCGATTCTTTTTAGCTATACGGTTACATCTACTGTATCGGTTGTTAGGTGGCCATCCAGATGCTTCGCCTAGAATACATTATTCCGACAACGTCGAGGACCCAATTGACCGCTACGCCCAGTCTGTGCCAGTAATGTATATGGATCCAAACAGGTTTCCCAAGGTGCCCAGTGTTGCTGGGGCGGAACTGATGGCCTCGGGTGATTTCGGATCCAATGATGCTCAAAGTCCAGGCAAAGATGATCAAGTTAGGAGACGGAAACGCTTGACTAGGAGAATATTGGACCGGGAGATAGCATCTGGAAACTTTGCGAGTCAGGGGATAAATCGGGGAATAATGGCACAGGTACGTGAAACAGGCCGATTTCCAAGGGATGTGCTAACAAGATTCAGGAAATGTTACCATCTTCCAATGCCGATACCATCATCAATTATGACGCAAACGTATATTCGGGCCAATTTTCGGATGATGGCAACTTCTTCTTTGCGGTCACAAAGGATTTCAAAGTCCGCATGTATGATACATCAAACCCCTACAAGTGGCGGTACTATAAGACTGTCACCTACCCTTATGGACAATGTAAGCACAATCTCTTCATATCATCGCTAAATTTGGTTTCAATGGAGGGTTGTCTCGCGTCTTCGTTTGATCTAACCGAGCTTCCCCAAACTGCTTCTATCAGTGTCACATTCATAGTAGGACATTGAAAGTAGCCTTCAGATCAGACAGAAGGAACTTTCAAGCACATACAATATATCAAGGGTTAACAGCTAGTAGGGACCCTGACTGATGCTTCGCTGAGCCCCGACAACAAATATCTTGCCTACACCTCCATACGGAGCACTGTTTGTCTCGCCCCGACAGATCCAAATGATATGGGAGAACCTTATAATCTGGAGCTGGGAGAAGCTAGACATGCACCAACTCCTACGTTTCAACGGCGAGGGTCGTTTGGTATTTGGTCAATTCGATTTTCTGGCGATGGACGTGAGCTTGTTGCCGGAACCACAGGTGGATCCATTGTTGTATACGATATCGAATCTCGTCGTCCGCTTCACAGAATCTTCGGACACGAAGAAGATGTCAATGCAGTATGTTTCGCCGACAAGTTGTCACCTCACGTCCTCTATTCTGGATCAGATGATGCAACCATCAAAGTCTGGGATACTAGGAGCATGGCTGATAGTAGAGAAGCCGGTGCATTCATTGGTCACATCGAGGGATTGACGTATCTCGATAGTAAAGGGGACGGCCGTAAGTGCTCCATATTTGAATATCCAAGATTAGTGCACTGAAATGCTCTAGGTTATGTACTCAGCAATGGCAAGGATCAGAGTATGAAGCTATGGGATCTACGTATGGTCATGAGTTCAGCTCAATTCTCCAATATTAGGGCAAATGGTCATCGACCTGGATCAGGCTTTGATTATCGATGGGGTGATTATGATGAGAGGCATTGGTATCAGGATGAGAATGATAATTCTTTGGTCACGTTCAGAGGTCACAGGGTCCTGCGAACTTTAATAAGATGTCATTTCTCCCCACCAGGAAGTACCAACTCAAGATATGTCTACTCTGGAAGTGAGGATGGCAAGGTTTACATTTGGAACATGGATGCAACGCTCGCCGGCAAAGTCGATGTTTTACAGGCAACGAAAGATACAAGACCACCTCCCAATGATCAATGGCGTGGGGATTGGCGTAGTATTATTCATGGAAGCCCGATATGGAGAACAGTCGTCAGAGATGCCAGTTGGCACCCCACGGCCCCGATGATAGCTGGTAAGTTCACATTTTCCAAAACTGCTTGTTCCTAGCTAACCAATCCCAGCTTCTGCATGGAATGGCCATGGTACTGAGCAGGGCACCGTCACCACTCATTCTTGGAATGATGGTCTTGAAGATGACGAGGCCGAGCCTAAGATGGGATTGATGGTGGACGCGAAATTAATGCATGAAAATCCCGCGAGAAACTAAAGCCGTTGACGTTCAAGGGAACTCTATGCGGACCCTGTGGATAGTGATTTGACGAGTAGGGCACATTTGGGAGGGTATTTATAAATCATAGCGCCAGGGCACAAATGATAGGTCATATGACGAATAATTGTTCTTGTATAATGTTTGTGGCATTTTCCCATTGTCACACATTCCTGAGGCCTTCGACATCTAAAGTTGTAGTCAATGATATTTGAATGTAAAAGTACTTTATCTTTCATTTTTTAACTACATGAAAGCTACAGTACTATCACGGTAACTCTGAGTGCTCAAGGTGCATGCAATTGCATAATTCTTGTGGGCTCGGTATTGTAAGACTGTAAAACGTGGTAAGATTAATTTATGGCAGCTACGAACCATTTAGCCTGCGTAGACTACGCCTGCTTTATGCGCAGTTATTGAATGGCCTAATTTTATGGCCCACAAGAGAAACCATAATCCAAGACTGATGACGAGGGAAGGGGTAGATTAGAGAGTGCGGTGAGGCGGTGAGGTTTTTTAGCTCTACGTCAGGGAAAAATAAGTCAATGATAATTATAAGGCCTCACATTGATCTCTTCAGCTCGTTCAATGAGATCTGATGGTCGATCATGGGGTCCATGGGTATGGGTGATCCAATGAACGAGAAATATCCATCTCGCCTATATTACCGGGGAACGGGGGGGTGGAAAGATTACTCTCTGTCCATTCAAAAGACTGCGAGAATGCTAGGCCATCCGTCGACTCCACTGTATGCTGTTTGTTTATTAATGTAAGGTTCCAAGGTTATCTTTGGAGTTATGAAACAAGATGATGACTGTACCTTCAATGGCTCCTGGTTCAAATTACTTGTGCCGGAATCGGTTGTAAGGTTATTAGATGTATTAGAGGAGTCATCAACCGGAGCAGGGTTGCTCGGAGACGCTGTCCGAGCCGCATCATCCTCCCCGGATCGAAATTTTTCGGGATGTTTGTTTCGAAAACGATCTCTAAGGTCAGTAGGCTGTCGGCTTTGGAGATTGAATTGAGGATCTCTCTGTATTTTTGTCCAAGCAGGCCCATAAATTTCGTAGCCTTGAGTAATCTCACGATCGTCCTGCTCGGAAAATGGTCGTCTTTCTCTTCGTTCTGACTGTTTAAAGGGCCCTTGAATCCCTAGCTGTTGAAGATCTGTAAGCTTTTTCCGATGGCTTCGAGGCTTACTCCCGGGGTGCAATAACTGAGAAGAAGCGAAGTTTGGTGAAGTACCGTCTGTCTCTTGATCTTTCCCAAGTGCAGGATTCCCGGATGAAGAGCCCAGGGTTTCCACTTCTGTTCTTGGTTGTTCCCCTGTATCATTTGCCTTGGGCACGATATTGTCACTTCTTGGATTGCGACTTTCCCCTCTCAACTCATCTGGACAACAAGTTCTAAACCGATCCTTCAAATCTACTCCTGATCTGCTGTTAAATTCGAAATTAGGATCTTCCAAGATATCTGTCCATTTCCCTACACCATATTTATGCACACCAAGTAGCAGATTGTTCGTCTCTTCTTCGGACCACCTGTTGTTCTTCGGCTTGATGTCTTTTTTCTTCTTCTTCTTCTTCTTCTTCTTCGTATTTATATTCTGATCCCAGTATCCCACAGGGGCCGATATAACCACGGCATCGGGTTTCAAATCCCCCGTTGGTTCTGTGGGTTTTGGCGCCAAAGCAATCAAAGTATTTCTCCCATGTCTGTCGTGGAAGGAACTCGATGCGATAGGAGGGAACAAGGCAGCTTGCGGGGGTGGTTCGTGTAAACCGATGATAATAGGCGGTACCACTTGTTTATTTGATCTTTGCTTTTTGGGTGGCCTGGGCAGTTGAACGAAATCATCCTTTCCACTCTCTCTGCGTTGTTGCTTTTTCGGGTGTAGTGGTCTGGCGTTGCCAGTGTTGTTATCTAGAATCTTTCGCAAAGATTGTGGAGAGGAACTACCCAAAGTATGCTCAATTGCGCCAGCATCCTTTCCTGTGGTGCACACCGTTCCTGTCCTCGAAGTCTCTTCGGCGTCTCGATAACTGGGATCATTGTCATCAATTGGAGCAATTGATGGTGAATGCTGCGATACTTGTGATGATTCTCCAGATCGTGTGCCAGTACTTGGCTCTAATGGAAGTGGTCGGTGAGAAGTTTGTAGAATGTTA
Organism: Myriosclerotinia scirpicola; assembly: GCA_002162505.1. Classification (NCBI taxonomy): domain Eukaryota; kingdom Fungi; phylum Ascomycota; class Leotiomycetes; order Helotiales; family Sclerotiniaceae; genus Myriosclerotinia; species Myriosclerotinia scirpicola. Next base: position 3,920,824 of record NGKG01000001.1, read on the forward strand.
CGATCGTGCAATGGAGGAAGTTCAAATGAGGTGGGTTTTGTAGGGGATTCAGATGTATCGTTATTAGGGGAGGACATCAAACGGGGCTCAATAGTTGTACGCATTATATTATTGTGTTGTCCAATTATTGGGAAAGCGACATAATTTGATGTTATTTCTATTGAGGGTGAATGTACTCGTAGCAAATCTAAAATGAATGGTGAAGAAGAAAGGAGGGAAAGAAAGGAAGTAGATGAAGATATATTAAGGTTTAAGTTATATAGTCATCTTAATAACTTTAATGCGCCCGCTAATTAATAATAATTATTATATCAGATTTATACTCCTTATACGCTACTATTAAAATTAATATTTTAATATTTATTTATATTAAAACTATTTCATTTTAATATATAATAATATAAAATATAAAATATAAAATATTTTAATATTTTAATTTATTATTTTAATAATTAATTTTATTAATATTATTTCTATTTGATTATATAATTAATATAAAAATAAAAGTTTTTAGACTATTATCATCTAAACTAGTATTTATATATATACTATATTACTACTTATTTCAATATTTACTTTTTATTAAAATCATGTAAATCATGTAAATCATGTAAATCTAAATACGTAATTAATTCATACATGTAATACAACTTGCTTCAAATCGCAACAACAATCAACTGACTTTCACTGGCGCACCTCAACAAACCACACTATAGTATAAGACGACTCTCAACAAACATGACCTCAATTCTACCTTCTATACCAAAGTTTGTCTTCACCATCTTTGAGCCCATTTCACTGTAAGTTTTCAACACTGGACCATTTCAACATGATCATACTCACTGAATTGAAGGGTGGCTGGTTTCACAAACGCAGTGATCTTCCCAGAGTCGTTTATCGAGGAGCAGATTGCATTCTCGCCCCATGAGGCTATCAGTGATAATGCCCGAGTCGTTGCATTACAATTGGGTAATATGTATCTTCTATCAGCCATGATAGGAGTTGCCATTTTTCAAAGTACGCGAGAGGCGAAGGTCGTTAGGAACTATCTTATCGCTCTGTGGTTGGCTGATTTGGGTCATCTTGCTGTCACTTACCATATTTTGGGCTGGGAAAGGGTCGTCGATATTGCTCAATGGAATGCAATGACTTTTGGAAATATAGGAGCAACGGTAAGACCACTTTCAATGTATCAGTGCAATTCAGAGTCTAATATTTAGCAGCTGCTCTTATTCTTGGTACGGTCAGCATATTTTCTTGGACTGTTCGGCCCAGATAGGAAGAATACGGTGAAGCTTGCTTGAGATAGAAGACAATTGGCAGACGAAACGAGACTGGGGGGAGAGACCGATAGGGGGCGCGGTATAAAAGAGAGGCCATGACTAACTTCACCATCGATGAACTGGCGTATTTTCCAGTTACATAGGTATTGCATATTTCTGGGAAGAATCATTTCATGTATCGACCCACATCCGTCCTCACTTAGCCATCTAAATAATCACTTAATATCAACTTTAAAATTCATTTTTAAGTCTGCTTGCCTCCTTAATGTGACAAAAGTAGTATCTTTCCCGTTAACCTTAATTTGTTAATTATACCCGGGCTGGGTAAGAGTATTGCAACTAACGTCCCATCAATTGTTTTGTTTTCCATGCCAATCTGTTCCTATCTCTAACTCTGGCTCAAAATAATCGGTGTTTCCTAAATTTGATTCGGGAATTCGCATGAGTGTCTGACACAATAAGGCAGTGCCGCCAGGAAATATCATATTGAGAAAGGCCCTACTAACCAAATCACGAGCACATATTAAATCAGTAGCCAGATATCTATGCTGCCTTATGTTGTGCCACAGCGGTAAAGCCTTTTCTAGAAGAATTGAGACCACGCAGGCCCCAATGCTTTAAGGCAGGCTATGTGATCGTTCTAATCGGAAGTGTTGGATATCTCCCACAGTTTAATCATCGCCGTCGTGGACATCCTTTCGAGGTTCGAAATTTAACTGTGGCCACTATTAGCTTGGCTGTGGAAGTGTGAACATATCAGATATGCTCCAGCTTACGGTATTTCCGTTATACAACTCATGGTGATCGTCATCATCCTTCTGATCTTTAAGAGTTCTAAGATTTGATGCGCGACCACCTGCTACTGATGTGCTGGACTCAGATCTCTGATTTGTGTCTGAGGCAACGGCGGNCCCGCCAATAACTCCACCGAGAGTGGTCAACACCCTATTGATACCCCAAGACCCTAAGTCGTATCCTGCAGCGATTCCTCTAGACAAAACGCCACTTGATTTAGTTCCTTCATAGGCTGAAGTATATGCTTGAACTGGAACGATGATGAGTCTGTTGCCTCCATGTCAGTTTTGGAAGGCATAAGTCGATAATGTGTAAGCCTAAATGAAAATATGCTCACGTGGCGCTTGGATAGAGACCCAATGATGCCAAATCTTGACTTTCATCTGTCATCGAAAGTGTTTTATTTGGCAGGGGGCTGCAAACGTGTTTGAATATATAAGGCGTGTCCTCCTTTTGGTGATCATCGATCCACTAATTATTGTTAGTATTGACGATTCCTTGAGCATATTAAGAATGGGTCAGGCGATGGGCATTAGATAAGTTGAGATCACTTATAGAGATGTCTTTATGGGGCTCTCGTATTACCTTTCTCACGTCGCCACTTAGTGTGCTAGCGTTGGGAAATTTGGAACGAATGGAGGATCCATCAAAAAGTCTTATCTGAAGGGCACAATTTTGAGTCTTTGGTGCAGGAGCTGGGATGAACGAGTCTTTTTCATGGGATGACGCAGATTGCTCAGTCAATTGATCGCTAGAGTTAGCTTTGCGTTCTGCCTCCTTTCGCCTTCTTGCTTTGTCACTCTCAACGAGCGCGAGAATGCGCGCTCGCTCTTCTTTAGCCTCTTGCTGGCGCTTTTTTTGCATCGCTGCATAGTTTGTGGTGTCTCCTGTCTGTTTGAGATGATCCCCAAGAGCGGAATTGGCATCTTCGGGTGAATTGCCCCTAAAATGTGTAGGGTGTGAAACAGGACTTGAAGGCTCAGGAGCATTGTTATGAGTAGATTGCACAGCAGATGTAGAGCCAATTTCGGAATCACCAGTGGATGGACCACTTGAAGATTCTTGACCTTGACCTTCTGTCGTACGCTTTTCTGAATTTTGCGAATTACTCATTCCACTGGATTCTATAGAGTGGTCGTTCTCTACGTTCTCTACGTTCTCTACGTTTCTCTGACTTAGTGCAGACTCCAAGGCCTTGCCGAGGCGTGTCAAGAAGTCGTCTTTGGTTATACCTGCAGTTAAATATTCTTTGAGTTCCCCATTCCTGCCTAAGAGTCAGTTCGTGTAAGAGGGCGACTACTTGAGTGAAAGTGGGCAAGCAGATCAAAAGAACATAATATCCCATTTCAGTATAAATGAAGAACAATTAACATTCGAATCCTGTTTGGATATTACAAGAGAGATTTGAAGAGTGACAGCATCTTTGCAGATTCACGGCTTGAGTATGCCAACTTTGGCCCCTCTTCTCCCCATTTCCTTTTCCCTTTTGTGGGCATTCACATAACTGTAATAGAATTCAAATCATTTAATCGTGCTTACCATATAGCAACAAGTGTTGGAACTTTTGGAATAGGGAAGATTGCAGCAAGATAGTTGGCTTCTTCAGAACCTGCATCCAGACGCAACAGGACTGTTCTTTCTTGCAGCTGAGAGCTTAACTAGATAGCAACTTAGCACATTATAGCATTAAGTCGGGGTGATTCAAGGTCCCCGTATTACCTCGGAATCTTTTAAGAAGTCATTCTCCCAGAGTCGACTTTCTTCGTTACCATCTATATTGAGCATGTTATCATTATATTGAACTAACATAAATATTGGAGAATGATGTTAAGTATTTACTTGTTACGAAACAAGCAACTAGCTTAGATTCAGCTAGAGCCTTGTTGATGCCGCTATTAAGATCACCAGTATGAAACATTGTCTCCAAAGTATTGATAAAATGTACTGAGATTTGTATGTTGTGTATGTTGTGTATGGTGTTTGAGATTGTCAAAGTCGAGGGGAAGAGAGGGAGAGGGGGAGTTGAAGGCCGTGTGAGGACCTGGAATCTGTTTCGTTGATAAAGTATTGATTGTAGAGAGTGAATGAGAAATCAATCTAGTAAATACTAGGTATTCTAGTTCTTCAATTCAATCTAGTCGATTTGTTTTCTTGTTGATTTGATATCCAAGGTTGTTAATATAAGGTGGTGAGGATGAAGAAGGGTGAGCCTCCTAGGTAGAGGAGACTGGAGGAGACTGGTGGACCTTTGTTCTAGTCGTTTTGCTTATATAATCATATGTACTCGCACGTGCACGCCACAACCTCATGATATGGATATGATCAAAAATCCAATATCGAATATCGAATATCGAAAACAAAAAAAGACTGAGGTACCAGTATCTAAGTTGAAGAAGTTGATGCATCAAATCTCTTTGAACATGCGTTCCTCTTTCTCAGTCATATCTTACAGTTACAAACCTGTTAATTCGTTTTCATCACATATCAAGAGGATATCAGTCTCACCCACATCGTCTACAGTATCAAAATGCCCAACATATCATCGACTTTTCTCGAGCACCCGTGTCAAATCCAGACAGGCTGCTGATGATCCCAATTTCACATCTATAATTGACAACCCACCAAATTTAGTTCGTACTGGAAGAAGGCATGGGCCTGGTCTTATTATCCTGGGTAAGCCAGCCACAAATTGCCCAATTCTCAATAGAAGGCTATCTAATTCACATGATCGATAGCTTTAATTCCTATAACAGCTTTCGCCTTGGGGACATGGCAAGTACAGCGTTTAGATTGGAAATCAAAGCTCATTGCAAAATTTGAGGATCGCCTCGTTCGTGATCCTTTACCACTTCCCCCACACATTGATCCTTCAGCAATCAAGGAATTCGATTACAGGAGAATATTTGCAACCGGTCATTTCAGACACGATCAAGAAATGTTAATTGGTCCTCGGTTGCACGATGGAAAAGACGGATATCTCGTTATTACACCTTTGGAGCGGGATGGCAAAGGCACTAGTGTTCTTGTAAATCGGGGCTGGATCGAGAAGAAGCATAAGAAGCAGACAAGCAGACCCGACGGTTTACCTCAAGGTGAAGTAACTGTCGAGGGTTTATTGCGTGAACCTTGGAAGAAGAATTATTTCACGCCAGACAACAGTCCACAGACTCAGGAGTTTTACTTTCCAGACGTTGAGCAAATGGCAAAATTGACAGGAAGTCAGCCGGTTTGGATCGAAGAGACAATGGGTAAGATCTGATTTTATTCCATTTCAAATAACATGAAGTTTACAAAATCATAGAGCCGGATCTCTTGATGGCTTGGGATCGCGCTGCACGTGGGATTCCAATAGGGAGACCAGCAGAGGTGAATCTCCGAAATAACCATACACAGTACATATTTACATGGTAAGCACTTACCGGCGACTAGAAATCTTGCCATGTACTAACGTAGACAACCCCCCAGGTATGCCTTAGCTGCTGCTACATCCGTTATGCTATGGATGGTTGTAAAGAAACCCTCTGCGGATATTGCTCGACGAGTTCGTCAAAATAAGGAATGGTCTTGAAGATCGTGTATATCTTTCTTATTTTTCAGATGCTTTCTTCCGTGACCGATCTTTCGAGATCAACAGGGGGACCATTCTTACATCTTGTAAGAGTTCTCTAGGTAACCGACTTTGTGCAAGAGAAAATGGCGTTGTTGAAGCATTAGTCTGGCGTTGTCTGTATAATACTTAGCATGTATCAAGGTCTTTAGCCACTTTCAGATAAATACCTTCTCATCAGCATCAAAACATCACTCTCATCGATTGTCTTGCGCCCCGCATGTTCAGAATATGTACCCAAGTCTTCACTGATCTGTTCGAAAAACCAGTCGGTTGCTTGCATAATCGCATCCAGAGCATCCCTACTCAACTTGTCTCCTTTGCTAGCGCCATTTCTTGCCAAGTTCGCAGCATGTTTTTTAACCACACCTAGAGGTAACGATGAGTATTTCAGCCCATGTTTCGAAACCTTCTTACTCTTTTTTTGAAACGCTCTCTTTAAATTTACAGATATGGTCTTCTGCATAGATGGATTAGAGGGTTCGTCGTCGCTGAGACGAGAGTTTTCCAACGAGGCGATCGACAACCTTGGGGATTCATTTTCGCCATCCATGGCTTCTTCGTTCATTGCGAAATCATCTCCTTGAATATCATCAGGTGGCGGAGGAGAGTCTTCAGTAGCAGGACCTCCAAATTGATTAGTCTCCGGTGACGGAGAATACTCGAGTTGCACTGGTATTTCTGGTTGCGGAACTGTGAATACAAAGGTTGCATCTCTCTCCTCGGATGGCGAATTATAAGGTCTGATATCACTACTTCTGCCTGGTAGAAGAGAGCGGCGATGCAATCTAGTTTCAAATTCCCCTTGTACTCCTGCGCGGTCACTAGCTTGTGTCAGCTTAAGACGGTTGTCCCAGTTCATGTCCCTCAACTTACCTTCCAAAGAAGGGGGAGTTTGCCATGTCTTGAAAATCATCATTTCCATAATCATTCCCATCCAAGAAGCTCGACTCCATGACATCTCTCCCTAGCTCTGCCTCATTTAGCATTCCGAAACGGTCGCTTCCTCGGATACTTCCGAAACTACTTCTTGAGAGAAACCTGTTTTGCTGTTCACTGACAGCTCTTCTCGGAAGCTCAATGGATCGCGCGGTTAAGTTTTCGTCTTCAAGGGCCGCCAGACTCGGAAGTAGAAGGCTCTCATCATCCTCGTTATCATCATCCTCGTTCTCGTCGTCCAGGGGTATGGAAAGTCGAGGAGGTACGAGATTCGGGTCGTCATCAAAGTCATCATCTAAAAGTAGAGTTTGCCTTCTGGAATTGCTAGGCGCTCTTTGTGGGGAGGGCACTGTTGGGCGAGTCTGGGGAGCTAAGGTCCTACTCAATAACCTCAATATGTCTCGAGGCGTTTCTCTTTGCTGTCTGCCACTTCGTCTTCTATCCTTTCCTGGGGTCATTCCTGCTCGTCGTGCCTCAACTTCTCGCATTGCTGCCCTTCCATGAGGCGTCAACGCATTTGTTCGAAGCTCTGAGCCACCTAGCCTCGATCCACGGGCGGGTGTTCTTGTATGGATTTCTGGAGATAGGCCAGCATTGGAAGTGCGGCGCAAAGGAGTTTGAGGTCTTCCAGTCATGGTAATGTTATGTCTTGTACGAGCAAATAGATACAAATATCAATATCGATTTGCACGACAAATTGGAAAGGAAAAAATTAATCGTTTAGTCTTAAGATTAATAGATGTAAATATATCATGTACCTTGAAAAAAAAACATTACATAGATCCTCGGCCATACCTGTAGACGCGTTCGAGAACAGGATTACCTAGTAGGATAACACGCGAAGTACCTTATCTTATCTTAGCGTTACCAGTGATTACATACTATGTGGGTCCGGCAAGGCGGCGAGGCGAGGCATGAAATAATTTTCTGAGAACTTTCAATGTTGCGCCGCCTTTGGAGAAAAAGGATGCTTGCTGGGTTGAGAATTGAATTTATATATGCTACTCTACAACAAACAACTACAAGCTCGAGTTTATATCACAAAAGCATAACACAATTTACATCAATTCCAGCTTCGAAAGCTTCCCACCAGCTCATCCTATCACAATGTCAATCGAGAATGAACTCCAAGATCCTTTAATAGAAGAAGTGAAAGTTCCAATAGCTCAATCTGGATCCGGAAAGCCTACTAAATCAAGTTCGAAGAAGAGAAAGCGAGATGGAAACCATGATCAAGAGGTGCCCAAGCAAAAAGTAAACGAATCCGGGAAGAGAAGGAAGCACATCCCTTTCAATGATGAGGATGTTGATGTCGAAGCTGGTCTTAACAATGCAATTGCGAAAATGAATGATAATGCATTGGTTGATTATGTCGCGCGCCAGACGAGAAGATATGAAAGTGATCTCAGTTCCGTTGAATTGGAAGATCGATATTTGCCAGGTTAGTATACCTGCTTTTCAATACGGTAATGAAGCCCGCTAACCTATCGGCACTTGGAACAGTCTCTGCTGTTCGGGATACTACAACATGGACGAAGACACGAAGTCTCGATAATCTGCCTGAGTTCTTGGAGAAATTTTCTGGTAATCCGACAAAACTGTGGTCTGCATCGAAGAAGAATGGATCACCGCATACTATCATTGTCACTGCTGCGGGCTTGAGAGCAGCCGATGTTGCTAGGTATGGTCTTTGTCTTTATTTCGCTTTTCGCTATTGGAATTCGCATCGACAGTATCTAAGTTCATTCTCATCTGACTATCATATAGAGCCGTACGGAAATTTCAAACGAAAGATGTGAAAGTTGCAAAGTTGTTCGCGAAACACATTAAGCTCAAGGACTCCATTGGATTTCTCAAATCTTCAAGGACCGGGATTGCTGTCGGCACGCCTCAGAGATTGAAGGACTTGATGGACGAAGGTTCACTTGCGGTTGATAGGTTGGAGAGAATCGTCGTCGATGCCTCTCACATCGATCAGAAAAGGAGGGGTATACTTGAAATGAAGGAGACACAGATTCCTCTAACAACTTGGCTTTGCCAGAAACCTTTCAGAGATAGATACGAAGGGTCTACGGATAATCTGCAGCTTTTGTTTTACTGACTGTAATCGTCATATCTGTGCAAGCAAAATCAAACTATAGGAATAATATTAATATGACAAGACAATTGTGATAAGAGGAAGGTGCAAATGTTTCGTGCAACTTTATCGTGATGTAGCAAGTTCAAACTGCTGAATTGTTCAAGGAGGAAGTCCCCATCAACTGAGAGCTACTGGTATGGAGCTTTCTTGTTTCTCTCAATTCCATTCTCATCAAGTCCTCTCTCTTTCTGCATACCTCAGCACAGAAGTCCCTCCTTTACCCGTCCTATACACTCATTGAACCGGTTTTTTGATACTACGACTCTTTACTACGACTCTTAACAAAAGATTTCACAACGCTCCAAGGTACTTCGGCGAATCTCGCATGGTTCTAGAGGCCGGATGTACCCTTTGCCAACTACTAAGTGAATAATGCGGCGTGCTGTGTTGCTGATAGCCATGGCAATGGCGAATAGTTTTGTTACAAGTGGTGGAAACTTCCTTGCCCCAGGTAAAAACGTCTTGGGAGGACTGAGAGTACTACGTTAACACCTATCTGCAGGTTGTGCGGCGCGTTGTTGGGAAAATACAAAATATATCAGTAAATGCACGGACAAGACCACATGCCTTTGCCATGACGCAGAATATCAAAACGTTAGTCGTACCATGATCATCTACCCAGCATCAAGACAGCTACCGTCGAATCCTTTGAACCTTACACTAACCTATAGACTGCAGTCCGTTTTCAAATGCTTATATTCCCAATGTGATACTGCTCATTTTGGTTCCGCACTACATCATACCATTACTCAATGTGCTGGTGTTGCCGACAACATTCTTTTAGCAGTACCTCCCCCCTCAAATCACGACTCCTTGCGCCGAAGAGAGGTTGAATACCTCCGAGGAGTCAAACTAGAAGATACGGAATCTGTCGCAGGATATCCAATGCTGAGTGCACTTCCAACCCAAAGCGCTTTGCCATTTGCATCTGGCGTCGCCTTTTCGTCAATCCCACCGCTGCAATACCTTACAAGAGATACTGTAACAGCATCGGCAACAGCATCCATCACAGCGCCTACTGATTCGGTCCAAACAACATACAATACTGCCCCGGAGTTCATCACGGCCAGTCCTCTGCTTTACACGGGAGACGCTCTCAAAATACTACCCAGTATATTATTCCCTTTCCTAGCTACAATTTCAGGATTATACTTGGCGGCTTGATTGCCAGATACGATTTGAGAGAAATTTCTGGATTTCAACGGAAGGGGGAGTGACTGACTTCCGAGGGAGCCTATGGTCTTATATACATACAGCATAATTTACCAGTAGCCAGGATTCAACCTGTGTGTTTCATCTACTAATGATAGAGCTTACCCCCAAGTAACTACCTACTAAGCAAAGGATAAGGGTACAAGAACGAGGATCTGGGACCTTCAAACTATTCTTTTCTTGTGTCCTAGCCATCTTCTTTACCGAGTGAAGGCAAAATGGGGGATATGGAATATATGGTATAGCATGTACATTTAGCAAGAAATAACATTACAATGGCGCTCTACTTTGGCAACGGAGATTGAGCTTTCAACCTCGTCAAAACATGAAATTCATACGCTGAAATGAAATGAGTGTTGTCTACCTAGTAGTGAACTAAGTACGATTCCTTCTTTTCCTTGATCAATCAAACAATGAAAATTGGAACGATACCCAAACAACCACGTGAAATATAATTCTCTTCTTACCAAATTTGAGTAACACGCGTATTATAATACAAAAAATGGCATATACAAACTAAACCCACTCAAATATAACATTTTTAGATTTTAATATTTAATTAATTAAAAATAATATAAAATAATATAAAATAATATAAAATAATATAAAATAATATAAAATAATATAAAATAATATAAAATAATATAAAATAATATAAAACAATATAAAATAATATAAAATAATATAAAACAATATAAAACAATATAAAATAATATAAAATAATATAAAATAATATAAAATAATATAAAATAATATAAAAT
>NGKG01000002.1:5800-42374 GCA_002162505.1 Myriosclerotinia scirpicola
CCCCGCCTCTATCGCTATCTATCGATAAACCCGCGTATGCTGCGCTTGGCGAACTGACAGTAGAAGAATTGTAATCTTGAGTAGGGAGGGTAGGAAGGGTCGATGAAGTCTGCAGATGTGGAGGTATGGTATTAAGAGGTAGAGATTCTGATTCTGCACGGTGGTATTCTTGTGCAGAAGTATTGAATAAAGGCAGGTCCGGCAGATCGGTGGTGGGGGACTGTGATTCGCGACCTTCCACCGATAATATAGGAATATCAGGACCTCTATCAGTTTCTATACCTGGTACAATCTGCGGGCAAAGCTTTCTTTTCTTTGTGGAAGACGTCGTGACTGTGAGCAGCCTTTGCCGCTCTAAATTCGCAGATTGGTAAAAGAATCAAATGGAAAATTCGTAAGCATCGAAGTTTCCGGTTGGTTTGGGTTTGTGGTGTCCTGTCCTGTCTTGTCTTGTCTTGTATTGTATTGTATTCTTTTTTGTTTAGGTTAAGGTAAAGAAGGTCTGACAAGGAATGACTGAGATCATTTGGAAGAAATCGTGAAATGGTGATGCTGATTATGAAGAGAATGTTGGTGTTGTGAAATTTAACTTCTTCATATGAGAATGAAATATAAGGGTTCTTTTCTTTTTGTTGTATTTTTTCATGGAGCCTCAATCTTGAAGTTAGATAATAAATGTTATAAGATACCTACCTACTGTAGGGTAGGTACTTGCCGAATTGTTCTTTCGTTAGCGTGATTCGGAAGCTTGCTGTAGCCTGAAAGGTTTTATTAAAATTTCTTCCGATAAAATGTTCACTGTTTATATGGATGTAGATGTGAATGGGCACTTCTTGTCACCAATCATAAAATCTATAAAAATTCTATAACAAAAAAATGGAAAAAAAAAATTATTTTAAATATTTAAAGAAATGCTTTGCTTGCATCTTAATATAGAGTAGGTAGGTATATATCCCACTCTCTTCATCAATTACATTACTAATTCTGTTATTGGTTTACGACTCAACAGTTTATACCGCTGATGTAAATAACTTACTAAACATTCTTCGTTTCTGTTACAGATTGATCTGCACCAAGTGTATTATGTGAATCGGAGGATCATTTCTTGATTGGAGATTCTCTTTTCGTTTCCATGCCTAGGTATTTCTAATTTCTCCTTTGATTCCATAATCTATCTAGTCGGGGTATGTCATTCTTCCAAATAACACCAACCGATGCCAACCCATACCATCCCAAATGTTAAACTCCAAACCAAACTCCTCCCAACCATAACCAATGCTTCTCTGTATACAAAGTATCTATACTAAGATTCGTCCCCTAAACAAGAATCTCATCTGGATCCGTCTGAGATCCAGATTCTGCATACTCAATCATTTCCATGTCTGCCATTTCTAAAGATTTCTTCCCCTTTGCAAGTTCTATATCCTTTAACTTAATTCCTGCGACCTCCATCTTCAGAATCTTTTTCTCAATTCCATTGAGAACCCCCTCCTCAAGGGCCTCTACCTCTTTCTTGACGATTTCTGAATCCTCCTTGATCGTTTCGACTTCCTTCACTACCTTGTCTGTATCCTTGTCCCCATCATCGTCATCCTTCCCGGCCGCCTCCTTTTCGCTCTTCAACTTCTCAATCTCCAACTCTAGTTTTGCCTTCTCTTCCGCTCTCTTTTCCCTCTCCTCTCTCTCCTTCAACTTTGCCCTCTCCTTCTCCTCTTCTCGCTCCTTCGCCCAAAGCTCTGCTCCCTCAACGGCATCCTCCGCATTCCTCTTGTGCTTCAATAGGTATCCCTGAATCTCCGCTGGACTAAATTTTCCCTCGGGAACCTTCTCACTAAAGAGCTTCGCTAATTTTGCTACTCTCTCCTCATCCTCTATCCTTCTCTGTTCCTCCTCCACCGCGATAATTCGATCTAACTCTGCTTGGGCTCTTCTTTCCTTCGAAGCACTTCTAGCCTTTTTCTTATGCATACCCTTCTTATCTTTTGATATCACACTACCAAGACTTCTCCCCCTAGAAGAACCAGATTTCACACTTCCAGAATCCGAAGCCCCACTTTCAGAGCCCTTAGGCTCCGGAAAATCGCCCTCGAGTGTTGCGTAAATACCTCGGAAAATTTGTTCCATGTTTTCCTTACTAGCCAAATCAAAATGAACAGTCATATCCACTCTACCTGGTCTGATAAGTGCCTCATCCAACTTCTCGATGTGGTTTGTTGTCATGATGAGAATTCTTCCTTCTTGTGATGCGACTCCATCAATCACATTGAGTAGGGCACTCAATGAAATCTTACCCGATTGTTCCTTCGAGTAGTTTTTCTTCGCCATAGCTTCCAAAGTCTTAGTTGCCTTAGATAATGGAGATTTGGGACCGGCATCCTCATCATCCTCATCATCCTCGTCATCAATCTCGTCATCACGAGTGTGAGTAAGGCCAGCTGTGTCAATATCCTCAAGGAGTACCACACATTGTTTGGGAAGCTCGGCGAATAGTGTGCTCAAATTTTCTTCGTTCATAGATCCGGAATTCAAAGAAACGATATAAATCTTAAGCTTAAAATAGCCGGCAATCGCGAAACTAAGAGAACTTTTTCCTGTTCCGGGTGGTCCATGAAGTAAGTAGCCGCGACGATATGGAATACCTCTATTAGAATACCAACGTCGTGTAAATGGATGAAGGTAATCTTTCATATCGGCAATGATTTTTTGTTTGATGACTTCATCGAGGACAACAGTGGAGAAAGGGCGTGAGATACGCGAAACGAGACGAGTCCAGCCAGGCTCGCCCATACAACCGGCTTTGGAACCACCTCTGTATATGATTGTTCGGTTTTCATCATTCTTGACAAACGCTTGGCGACACTCATCGAGTAATTCTTTGAGAATTCGGGGATTTCGTCCGAACGAGGAAAGTGATATTTCTTCCCTTTCGCTTATAGCTGAATTAGACTGTGTCACATTCTGGGATCGTCGAAATTGCAGCAATCGTCTTTTGTACCAAAAGTAATGAGTTCCAAAACTTGGCGTAAATCTGACTTTCTTCTCTCTCTCCGAAGCTTTTTTTGGAATAGGATTTCCCTCCTCGTCAAGTTCAAAGTCATCGTTATCATCCTGTTCTTCTTCATCGTCGTCAAATCGCCACATGAACCACATACGACTATTGAGGTTGGTATTGGCGACAAATCGACGAGATCGTTGTGCGAACGGTTGCTCAGATACCCATGCCATTACCATGTTATACATTTCATCGTCGACGCGGATATCGGCAGATGACATAAAATGGGCGTCGAGCTCAATCCAGAACCATGATTCAAGGTATTGCCAACAGAAGATTAGAATACCGATGATCATGAGTGCAGGAATGTAAATGTTGAGGTCGATTGTGGTATAATTTTTGAGGGCTGTAGAGAAGAGTGAAAAGCCTGGAAAGAACATATCAATGATATGGGGCTGTGGGTATCCGTAAGGTACTTGCCCAGTAAATTCACCGGCTGGGTGATGCCCAGGGTTCCCCATCGTGCTGTGTGGACCGGAACCGTTCATGACGATGATGAAGGGTAATGGGACCTTCTGGCACTTTGAGGAAGAGGTGGAAGTATAAATAAGTAGAAAGGGCAGAGAGGCTGTAAGATCTGGTAGGGTATTGGATGTCCGTAGAGTTAATATGTCACAATAAATACATAAAGGGGGACCTTGTCCACTGATCAGGTAGCAATGATTGCTACTTTTCGGGTAGAAGTGTAAGGTGAGATGATTTAGTGTAATGTGTCCGATAGAGTCACAATATCGTGAACTTTATATTCTGACCCATGTTGGCATATGGATAACTTGTTTCTTTCCTTTCTCTATGACCATCACTACAAACGGCCCTTGACCGATTCGAATCCAGTCTTTGCTGTGGCTGTTGAGCAGGCCTGGTGAGGCTAAGGCTTGGCATCTGACTTCAGTGCGCTTACGGCCACTAACTGCATATTGTACAAAAGACTCGTTCCTTACAATTGCGTGTAGGCTCAACTCATTGAACGGTGATTTCTCGTACAATCACTCCACCCTACCAAGCATCTATGTGATTATTCCCAGACTGAATTGAATTTGCTCCAACCTTGTACGAAAGGAGGGCCCCTCGTAACTCTTCCCTCACTCCACTCGGCGAGGGAACACCAGCCCCACAACTCGGCCAAAGAGTCAACGTCGGTTTGTCAAAGGTACGGCGAACAGAGGTTCCATTTCTTTTCTTTCGCCGCATGTAAAATTCCATTTTCGTAAGGTTAATTAGTGTTGGAATCAATCCTAGATGTTCAAGCGGGATTAGGTCTAAGGTTTGGTTGGATGAATCCAGCGGCCAAACCGATGTTTTTGAACCAGGTAGGCTTAAGGTTATTATGTAAGCAACCTTTCAGTAGCTTTGCAAGCGCCAACCTACCTCCCCCGTGCTCCTTCATGGTTAAAGGATCATTCCGATACTGTATCCAACAATTGAACGCACAGCAACGAGGTAACTTCAACTGCAATGCTAGGATGCTGCGCAAACCCGCGCGGATAAGGTTATATACAATGCTTATCCGATCTTCAGATCTTCGAGCCTAGTTATCACTAACCATTGCAATTGGCCATTTCTTCATTATCACATGTATATTCTTTCTTCATTATCACATATATATTCTCAAGGATCCTAGCTACCATATCAATGGCCAGTCTTGCATACCCATCTCAAAGTCAGTCAACGTTTTGTATGCTAATACCTTTCTCTCCATTCTTTCTTACTGCACCATTCGTGACCTTGTTTCGTCAGGTCTCGACCATCGATGAAATGCCTCGATCGGTGTCGAATGGTCACAAGTTGAACAAACGGGAAGGCATGATAATGATATATGCCCTCGAAACCATTCCCGAGGAATGAAATGCATGCATTGCATTTCCCAAAGCCTCATCTGTTTGATGGGATGGCCTCTGCCCACCCAAATATCTTTCCTACGCCGACGATACCAATCTCCCCCAGTCATACGCAACAGCCTTGTATCTAAATGCACGACTGTTCACCACAAGCTCATGCAATCTAAGAGTTCCATGGACATATCATTGTTCTCTATTCATGCTTCGATTCCGGTATGCATATTTTGATCGTCCTATGCCGATGCGAATACCGGGCTCGCAGTCCGGGTCCCCTCCGGAGAGGGTTGTTCTAATTACAACCGCTCCACTTATACTTTTGAATTGCATTCGTTGTCGGACTCGTTTCTGTATGCCATGGTTGTAGTTTCGATAGAGTGCCCAGAATTATGGAGTTGAAGTCTAACCCTTCTCAGTCCCGAACCAGATATTCCATATTGATGCCTAACATCCATGAAGATAGGCATAAGATGTGATACATTCTTCATGTCTCCTAATACCATCACACTTCCCATTTCCTTTTCATGCGTAACATTCCTTCTTATCTTTCCGTTTGTTTGCTCATCCTCGTCATTCTCCTAGTACAACGACATTCTTCATCACACGCATGATCAAAGCAGCAAAAGCGAGTACGACTGATTTGAAGCGAAGCATAGGCAGGGAGAATCATACCTAGGTATGAACAGGGACAGCCAAAGGACATCCGATGGGTAAAGTTTCTGACACAGGCTTCGGTACACAGCATACTATACTATACTATGTACTAAACTGTCCTATACTTTGAAAGTGGTATCAATATTCCGAGATCTGTTTCGATCTCCTATCTACTATGCGTAAAGTGGAAGACTATATATCTCCATTTCGATGCAGCGTCCCATTTCACGATCATAAATATACATGTGGAGATTCTCCAATCCATGCACCCATTTCCCAGAGCCCTTTATATGCTATAAACATTATGCGTCTATTCATATTCATACAATTCCAACCATCTAGATCAACGCCTTACCCTCGAACATACCATCTCTAACTTCCTTGACCACATCTCTTCTATCCCCCTTTCCGACCAAGACGATACCCCTTCCTCGCCTTCCCATGCGTCCCGTCCTTCCCAATCTATGAATAAAATCGATCGTCGAGTGTGGCACGTCATATAGAATAACATGTCTCACGGCCACAGTATCAATACCTCTTGAGCCCAGATCAGTGGTAACCAGTACTCTGGTATTAGGCAATCTCCTTTTCACTGGAGGTGCGACTTTTCCGAATGGTACATAGTTTGGCTGATTGTCCGATAGCGATCCAGGATGGGACTCTGACTTTGCCATGCTGAGTCTGGCTGGTGATGTGAAAGATGCCAGCATTTCGCTCTGGCGTTGCTCGGGAGTGTCGCGAGATAGGGCGATGGCATCTACACCCTTAGAGACGAGATAATCTGCTACTTCTTGGGTCTTTTCACGCTCGTTCACGAAAACGAGAATGCGTTTTACGTCCATTTCTCCTTTCACGGGTCCATCGTAATCAGCGGCTGCTTTTCCAATGGACCAGATAGTATCTGCGCAAGCGAGATTTTTATTATTGCGATATGGATCACGTTCAACGTCGACGACGCCGAGTTGAACACGTCGAGGAATAGCGTGGAGGTTAGGGGTGACTAGACGGTTTATAAAGGGAAATCGTTTGCGAAGAAACGAGTCGAGAGAGCGGGGAATGGTTGCGGAGCAGAGGACTAATTGTTCGAGAGATGGGGTAGCGCGGTCAATAATGGCCGATGTAAGTGGAGAGAACCCTCGATCGAGGAGAGAGTCGGCTTCATCAACTATGAGATGGGTAACACGAGATAAAATGTTTGGGTCGGATTCTGCAATCGAGGAGAGAAGGTGAGGTGTAGATATAAGTACATCGATTCCAGAAGGTGAAAAAAGGCGGTTACGAATAACTTTCCCTGAGAAATTAGAAGATATCATTGCGGCCTTGAACTTAACAGTATGCGAGAATGCCTTCACCAATGTTCCAACTTGTGTTACCAATTCAGAGGTCGGCACAAGTATAATAGCCCTAGGCCTGCCTGTAGTAGGATGTGGCATGTTTGATAACGGAGGTGAGAACAACGTCAGGTTATTTTGTCGTAATTTCTCCTCTTGTAACTGTTTCTCATAAGCTTTAACTTCCGCGTCTTTCGCCTCCGCAATTTTGATGGCATTTATCGTAGGTATTAAATATGACAAGGTTTTCCCCGATCCAGTTTCCGCAGCAATTAAAAACTGTTCACCTCCCTCACTCTTATTCCCCTTCTTCTTTTGATCTTCAAGTAATGCTGGTACGGCAATCCTCTGTACCGCGGTGGGGGTATGGCTCTCAAGTTCCGGAAGAGCCTGTTTGTAAATTGCCTCTTTAACGCTGTCTAATAACGCAAACTGCTCAAAACTCTCCACTTCCTTCATCCTTTCTTTTATATCAGTCCTCCTTGTATACGAAACTGGCGCAAGGGCCCTCTGCATCTTCAATGCATGAAAGCCTCTGTCCTTTCTATCATCTTTATCCCCTCGATCGAATCTTGATGATCGACGACCTTGTGCTGCAGATGGTCGTTCTGGAAGTCCACGGATTTTTGCCTCTCGCATATTCATTCCTCCAAAAGGTCCATCTTGCTTTCTCCTTGCGGGTCCCTCTCTTGTCGGTGATGAGCTGACTTTTCCTGCGCCCGCCAAACTCATGCGATTTGGTCGACTAGGTAATCTGGATTTCATGGATAAAGCTCTGCTAGGCCATTTTTGAGTCGCCGGTCTTTGAGCTGCTCTGAATGAACAGAGCAGACATGTGGTAGGCTTCGACCGCAACATAATGGATACAGCCTCTCCTGTTAATCGTATGAAATGGTTGTTCCCAAACCTTTAACTTGCCTATGAGAAATTATTTACATGGATCGGGGAATTGTTTTTCCGATACGGGAGCGAGCGGCATTAATTTTATGCACAAAACATCACTATTTTCTGTCTTCACTTAATGTTCTTATTATTACTCATGAGTACGTACTCTATTGTCTCAATTAATTATGGTCTACTTTTTTCCTAATGGCACCAGGGATGATTCAATGTTATTGGATGTCATAAAGCTGATCGTTTGTTCTGTGGTAAAATGGCCGATGAATGTTGGACTGCACACGATTTTGAAAGAAGTTTAGGTTAAGCAATCTCTACATCTATTACGCTCATTCTCAAAGACAGAGCGGAAGACTGCTAGAAATTTGGAATTCACGAAATCCTGGTATGTAGACGCGAATCTGCTTATTGAAGACTTAAGAGCATTTCTCAAGGCATTTTCGAAGTTCAAGTGCAAAGAAAGCCCTGATGGATAAAGGCACACACTCGTCGCTCTTTGCTTGTTAATATATAAGGACATCCGTAATCAAGACTGCTAGACAATATACTGTTGACGATAGTTTTTTTTAACAATCTGACACATGCATCTAAAGTGTCCGAGAGTTGGGAACCCTTCAAATTATTGCGTCATGTTCGGACTTTTGAGAACACTTGAGATTAATATCTGGTTGCTTTACAAGGTTCATTGAGCTTTAAATATTTGTTTCTCATTCCAAGAACCTCAAGATGATCCTTCGAGCATACTGACGATCGAAAATTGTTCTCCAAGCTAACAATATTTAACGGACAGACTCTTGTGAGACTGTCCGAAGTCTCTACACAGGGGGGGGCAATCCGATATAATGGTCTGATGGCAAGGAGAATGTGCAATCCATCTTCCCGTTTCACGAAGCCTTTTCGACACAGGTAGTGAAGCACGTGAAATACAGCTTCAATCCGAATCTGCATCTAGCCTTATGATTAACGAATGAGGAAGAAACCCGGCGGGATCGAACCAAAAGACGGGGAGCCTGCCAGTAGCTCCCACAGAATCGCTGTCATGGTAAGCCGGTTATTTTAGCGACGAATATGCCACCCAAGACCAGTAGTGATGATGCTCTCAATACTTGCATCACGGTACGATTTGGGGTTTTGCTTGGAACAAGAAATGAGACTTTTCTGTAATATACGCGATAAGAGTTTTTATGAAATAGCTTTTACCTTCAAGCTCGTCCAGTCTGTGCTTGTTCCATGTTTTAGCGTTGATCTACAGATTTTAATATCTGCAAGACTGAACCACCAAACTAGTCGTTTGAGCTCGGGCTAGTCTTCGCTTCCGGGGATCGTCATGTTTTCTCCACACAGTATCTGATGTGACTGCGAGTCTGGCCATCAATTCAAACAAAATGGTACTCATGTTCAAAATGATTGTACAGGTGTTTCGAGATCGACATTTTTGGCATTGATTCATCTGTTCCGGATACTGCTCAACTGATAGAGAAGGATGGAGGCGTGGAAAAACGTATCTTTTTCAAACAAACTCTTTGGTTCATCAAACATGAAACAACCTTGGAAGTCTGTGCTTTACGTCATGATGTGGTCAAAGCCAAAGCAAATATTTGCTGATTGGGCCATTTCGCAACATTTCTATAAACTCGAGTAGCTGAAACTAACACGATATCGGTGCTATGTCACATTGGTCTCCTTTCTTTACATCTTTCAACGCTTTTCTTCATCGCAGCTTCAAATTTCATTGGAGACCTATATGCTTCAGCCAATTAGATCGAAAGTTCGTCGTTCCTGTGCATATGTTTTCCGCGATTTCATATAGCAATCATGAAATCGTTTGACATGCAAGCCGATTCTGCACGGGCAGCAAGCCACGCACCCCCAATCTGCAATTGTTTTCAAGCCAACATACATATGTAGTCAGAGTAAATCCAATGGCTTGAACTATGTAAGACGGAAGCTATTACTACCTACTCGATTCCACGTCTTTCCCTGATTTCGTATAGCCGTGAACTTCCGTGCCCTCTGAATTACATACTATAAACATCATATGGCAATCGAAGAGATGGCCCTACCGGAGCTTAAAGAGCCAATATACGAGTTTCCATATAATCCAGAGGACTATGATTACCATTATTATTTAGACATTCCCTACGGATACGATGTCGAAACCTCAACCTACAATTCAGCAGTAGAAACGGCACGAGATTTTGCTTCATCAATATACGAAGATTCTTACGAAGGAAAGATGGAGGGAAAATATAGTTTGGAGTTGGCATCTTTGGATTCAGGCTCTACATATACCACTCCGGAGCCATCCCCAAGAGGCGTTCCGTCGAGGCAACAGAGTACGAAGAGCACTAAAAGCACAAAGGGCAACACAAGTACGCAAGGACTATTCAAGATGATGTCGATTAGAAATCTGAGGTCCTCTACTTCCCCAGGAACTTCGGGACAGAGACCTTCATCTCCAACATCCTCAACGACGACACGAACGGAATCTAAAGGACCTGGTGGGCGGCCGGGACCGATGGGACCAGGAGGACCCGGTGGACCTGGGGGACCGCCAAAGGAAGTATTTCCAGAGATGGACATGGAAAAGAATCTGGTGGGATGGGCGGGACAAGATGACCCAGCACATCCAAGGTATGTGTACTTTGTGCATTGGTGGACAAATTTGTACTGACTTCAACTAGAAATCTTCCCAATAAAAAGAAATGGTTGATGTTGGCTGCTGTCAGTCTGATTACATTCTTGAGGTAAGCCTGGTCGATGTTTGCTTCATCTCGCATTCACAACTAAACATCCATAGTCCTCTATCTTCATCGATTGTCGCTCCTGGAATAACTCTGATGAATAAAGAATTTGGCAACACTTCTGATATCTTAAATACATTTGTTGTTAGCATGTTTATCTTTGGATTCGCAGCTGGTCCACTCATATTGTCCCCATTAAGCGAAATCTATGGACGTCAACCAATTCTGATGTACTGCAATTTTCTCCTGACAATATGGTAAGTTTATTCCTCGGGATTCGCTCTTGTCCAATCGGAACACTGCTTAAACAAATCTTCTTACAGGCAATTGGCATGTGCTCTTGCCCCCAACATCCACCTATTAATCCTCTTCCGCTTCTTCGCCGGCCTCGGCGGCTCAGCTTGTCTCGCCATCGGAGGCGGCGTCGTTGCAGATTTATTCCCCATCCAAGAACGAGGAAAAGCCCAAGCAATGTTCGTAATGGGACCACTATTCGGCCCAGTCCTCGGCCCTGTAATTGGGGGATTTATTGCTCAACGCGCCGGATGGCGCTGGGTATACTGGGTACTCCTCGCCGCCTGCGCCACTCTCTCCATCTTCTACGTGATCGTCGGGAAAGAAACATCAGCTCCCGTCCTCATCCGTCGCAAAACCATCTCTCTGCGCAAAGAAACTGGAAATCCTGATCTCATCTCCGCATATGACGCTAAAAAGCCCGCCGCGGCTCTAAAGTTGAAAGCCGTGCTTCTAACGGGTATAGCAAGACCCTTCCGCATGATGTTTTCATCTCCTATTCTTCCCATTCTTGCCCTCTGGATGTCGTTCATTTTCGGACTCATCTACCTTCTCCTGACATCCATCGCCCAAGTTTTCGAAACCATCTACGGCTTCTCCATTGAAATCGCCTCTTTAGCCTACCTCGGTCTCGGTCTTGGATTTTTCCTCGGCATGTTCACCGTAGCCAAAACCTCAGATCCCACCATTATTTCCCTAACCAAAGCGAATAACGGAATATACCAACCGGAATTCCGTCTCCGCAACGGTCTCTTCTTCGCCTTTTTCATCCCCGGCTCCTTTTTCTGGTACGGATGGTCATCCTACTACCGCGTTCACTGGATCGTGCCTATTCTCGGTTTGATCCCATTTGGTTTCGGAACCATGGGTGTGTTTGCAGGTATTCAAACTTATTATATCGATACGGGCAAACAATATGCAGCATCTGCAATGGCAGGATTAACAGCCATTCGATGTTTGTTTGCGGCATTTTTGCCGTTGGCGGGTCCGCCTTTGTACCATAATCTGGGCTTGGGGTGGGGGAATAGTGTGTTGGGATTCATTGGGCTGGGGTTGATTCCGGCGCCGTTTTTTATTTATAAGTATGGGGGCGTTTTGAGGGAGAGATATCCGGTTAGGGTTGATTAATGGCGGGTGGGCGGAGGAAGGGGGAGTGTGAATGAGGTGTTAATGACAGATACGTCTCCACGACGACTTGGATCTTTTCATTTGTTGGATATCCTGGGTTAAGCTGAGCTTACAATATTTGGTAAAATGATTTGTGTGAAAAAGCAAAACGGTTGTAATGGAATGACGACCAAACAGTACGAATACCCTCCTTTGAAGTTGATTTTTCCATATTGTGCATCTCAGTTATGAGGTTTAGGGGCTCAGGAAGTACCTAGTTTATAATATAGCAGAAATAAATTCATCTTGTGAACAGCTCGGACTAAATTGCACCATAACATTTATACCGATCATAGAGTCGGAATCCACACAGCAGAGAACTTCAAGAGCTCCTACTTCCAAAGAGTTTACCAGATTCCGAAGTGTAGGAGCACTAAGTTCTGAGGCCTGTCGTGGGTGGAATAGGCCATGGCTGGCATCCGTCTCAGACGCTGCAGCTATAGTGAGGTAGCTGTTCCGATATATGCCATCCATATCTTTGCATGCGGTTTTTTCAGTCTGGATGCCAATCTTGAATGATGGAGAAAGAGTCAATCCACAAATACTTTACCTACAAAGCTCACGTGAATGAAATGGCGTCTTGAAACGTTAGTGGGTAACTTAGTTGGCTAAAAAGAAAATTATATCTCTCTTCAAAATTTATGGTGGTACTATCCCCCCCCCTGACCAAAGGTTAATTATTTCGGTGTACTCCAAGCCCAAGACTTAACCTTTGTTCAGGGGATATTGGTACTCGATTGCATATTTTGCTCGCCCCAGCAATGACTAAGAGTGGCATATCGTACGTTCTCAGACTCTCCAATCAGCTTCGGTTTGATCTACTCAACGAACTTTTCCTGACTTCGATCGAGATACATCCAAAACAAGAATTGGGACACGCAATTCTAACAAATAGTCGTCGTTTCTGTGGGTATAGTCTTCCGAGCAGGAATTCAACCATCATTTAGTGATTGATACGGCATGGTCAAAATCCCTTTTGGCGAAATGTTGGCTCCATGCTGTATCAAAATTTGTGAAATCGCAGCTGACTTTTTGAGCAAACGTTAATTGAAGAACTCCAGTTTCAACACATACCATGTGTGTAGATGTCGACTCATTGTCGAGATGCGCAGCTCTTGCGTATTGGTCACAATATGGTCCCGTCCTACGACGCGAAAAAAAATCCAAACCAAAATGGAAAGTAAGGACGTCCAAGATACTATCGCCCCCGCCCCTTTGAGGAAAGGTTAAATATTGGACTTGGAGTACGCCAAAAATTTTAACCTTTCTCAGGGGGGGGTAGTAAAGCGATTCCCCGGAGCGTTCGGGACCATGGATTTGGAGTCGATCATCACTCAGGGCTTCGGATGAAATAGAGCAAAAACTTTAACCTTCGTTCAGGGGGGAGGGGAGGATACAGTAGTATGAAGGTCTCGAATTAAAACCTTATCTAGTTCAGATTGCCAAACTACTACCCCCACCTTCCCCCCACCCCCTAAATTAAGGTTAAATTCTAGGCTTGGAGTACGCCTCAAAATTTGACCTTTGTTCAGGGGGGGACAGTATGCACTCTTTTGAACTCGGCCATGTTCGACATGCTTGAATGGATTGATGAGTTGGTTTAGAAATGATTATGATGCTGTCCTTGATATAAGAAAGTTTGTGCGGTTGAGCTTTGAGAAGGCAGCAATTTGAGAAAGCAGATTTGAGAATAGTGTTGCTACTATTATTGAAGGAGCACATGATTGAAGTCTTGCATGCTCATCTTGAATCCTCATCTTGCACCTTTCTTTCCTTTTCCGGCCTCAATATTCAAGTCTAGAGAAATACGGTAAGCACGCACGACTCTCATGAAGTAAATCCTTACATAGCTACCAAGTAGGTAGTCGTTTGAACGAAACCATAAATTCGGAAAGGTAAAATACCGACTCACAATTGTTAATAAGCGTTAGAGGTTGAGACCCTTGACCACCAGACAGATGCAGCCGCACATCATGCCCCTTCTCCAATTGCCCCATCACACGACCCTGCAGCCTATCCTGACCCTTGAAACATTTTGCCCTGCTTCAACAGTTCAAACCTTCAACATACTTCCATGACTCTTCATATAAATTCAAATGTGAAATAACAAATCTCAAATTCCATCAATAACTCATCAAGTACTCACTTTCGCGTCGCAAATCGACATATTCCCCAAATCGTGAATACCTAACGAACACAAAACAAGAGCGCCACAACCGACAACCGAAACTGATAAGATCTCTCGTACCTGCCAAAATCTGATTGACAAGAAAGAAGGCGCGGAGCCACAAAGCTTGAAGATGACTTCGAATTCAAAAAAAGATGATAATGGTCTTGAGCCTATGGGGTTTTTACCGATACAGGTTTGTTTCCCTCTGGCTTCAGCTTTTTTAAATATTTATCACGTGAATGTCACGTTTTGATCCTCATTCATCTCAAGGTCTAGAGAATTCATAAGATATCTTTGGGGGATCGGGATCAGAGAGCATTATATTAATGGATAGGGGAGGGCCTTGTTGACTGACTAAGTTTTAAAAATATAGGAACCTTTCTTCCTAACCTCCAAATTCTGGAAACGATTTTCAGTCTACATTTCCGTAACCCTCTCCATTATCTCCCTCGTCATATCATCCGTCGCCTCACTTTCTCCCGGAAGCGCTGACAACTTGAAAGGTTATTTTCCCTTTCTTTCTTCCCCGTCTTCCACCCCTCCCCAACTTCAATGTCCAAAAACCTAAAACCTTACTTACTAACACCCTCCTCTCCACAGCTCTAACAGTAACCAGCATAGTAATCAACTCCCTTTCCGTTGCCCTGTCCGCCCTCACTTCTTTGGATTGGCAAAGCCAGGCTACAACGGATCGGGAGTTTGCGCAGATGTTGAGCCAGGTCGGTCATGTGCATGAGGGGAGGGAGGGGAAAGTTGTGGTTTGTCTGGATGGGAGAGGGAGGGATGGGGTTTTGGGGGGAGCTGAAAATGGGCGGTGAGAAGGCGGTAGGGTGGGATTGGGAGAAGGTGAAAATTTGGAAGCGCAGCACTCGGCAATGAGTGGATTCGCATTCGATAATGAAAGTGAGGGAAACCCGCTGGTCGGGTGGCAACGGACTGAAGCCTGGCTCTGCAACGATACAGAAGATGCAAAGGGATAGGGAATGGGACAGTATTTTGTAATTGAGGTGGGGATTATGGGATTATGGGACTGGGGGGCTGGGGGACTGGGGGACTGAGAGGGAGGTTGTGGAGTTCCGGACTTGTGGATTGCATGCTGTGATGGGTGCATGGATTGAATCGAAAGGACTGAGAATATGTATAACTATATACCTCTCTTCATTTGCATTTGAAGTTCACGAACACAGGTTCATGTTACATATTAGAAATGGTCTAGAAATATACATTTTATTTCAAACCCATCTCTCCCACATTATCAACTTTACTTTGTTCTATGCTATAATCATGGTTTCAATCCAATCACATTCTTCTCCACCACCTTCATACCATCCCTAACCGCAGGACAATAATGCAACCTCAACAATTCACCCTCCCAGATCGTACTCGCCATCGGGTTACTTCCCTCCACTTCCGCACTACATCCGTCAAACATTCCATCTCCCTTCCTCTCCTCGGTATTCCACAGACTCTTCACCTTGGTCTCATGAATCTTCGTGACTTTGCCGAGTAAAGCCATCATCGCCGTAGCAGATTTCTCGGGTAGTTGAAGAGAGCATGTCATGAGTTGTTTAGTAAACGCTGCGATTCGAAGAGGAGGAACGGCGCGGGCCGCGAGGGGTGGTAAGAGAACAGAGGAGAGAGAACGAAGGAGAAGGACGGTAGTGGTTTGGATGTTGACTTTGTTGTTGGTTGTTGAGGGAGCGTTGGGGTCAGGTAAATGGAGGGATTTGGAGGATAGTTCGATGTCGGGGTTTAGAGATAGAGCGTGTAGGGTACGGTAGAGATGAGTGATGAAATAACTCAAATCTAAGCTTAGAGAGGCTTGGGCTTTATGTGCGTCTTGACCTTCGAGAAGCGCAAAAGCTGTAATGATACACAGGAGAGCTTCGCGAGTAAGATTACGGGAGGTTTCAGAGTCTTCGTCTTCTGCTTCGGCATCCTCAAGATCATCACCTGTCTCAGCGTGGCCAATGAGGTCTTTCAGCGCTTCAAGAAGATCGCCGAAGAAATCTTGATTGATGAGATGGGCGTATCGCGCTAAACCCTCGAGTACGGCACCCATAAGAGATGGGGATCGAACTTTTAGAATGCGGAAATACGTCACAAAAACCAGCTTCAGGGTTTCTGATTGCATCCTTTCTCGATCTTCGTGGCTGACTGTTGCATCAGCTTGAACCATCTCTTTTTCAACTGCCTTGCGCTCCTTCATTAATTTTCTCTCCTTCTTGGTACGGAATACCCTCTTCTCTTTGAGTTTCTTTCCACCAAAGCTATCCTCCTCATGATCCACATGATTCGTAGATGCTTTTCCAGAGAATTCTGACAATAATCTCAAATGCAAGAAGGTATTCAACACACTTTCGTCCACCCTGTATCCCCTCCCCTTCATCATTCTCGTTAATGTGTTTACCGCATCTAAGGATGAGGTTCCGTCATCGTCATTTTTGAACAATGTTTCGATAGTTTCTCGGCACTTCACAAAATCGCTGTCCACATTCCTTGTACTAAGCTTCCCTACCAATATCTTCAACAGATCCGATCGGAAATTGAAATGGGGCACAGCTTCTAGCAATGCGCAAGCGCAAGATATAGCAACTGTCGGAAGACTTGCACCACCATCGCTGGTATTGTGAGGTCTCCCGGTTGTTGCGAGCCTAGACAACTCCTTCACATAACCTTGATACCCTCCGACAAGAGCCTGCTCATATGCCCTCAATTTTCGCACCTCTTTCGAGACTTTCTCTTCCATATTTTCTTCCGATAAAGGTCGTATCCTGTAGCCTGGAATAACATCTTTGTATACAGCTAATTGTGTAGCCAATGCCAATTTTTTGATCGTAACGTTTTGCGATTTTCCAAATTCTGCTATAGCTTTAAATGCTCCCACATTTTCTTCCGGATCCTCATTCAACATCAACGCTATCCGCGCCAGTTCTTCCTTGGCTTCCAGAATTTGCCGTCGTATCGGCACAGAAGGCGTTTCCTCGACCTTCTCTTCATGTTCCACATCCTCCTCGACGTCATCCGCACCAATCCATTCCAAATCACTTTCCTCCTCATTAACTTCCACTGGTGCTTCTACTTGCTGGATCAATCCTTCCTTGGTCTTAATTGGTAATCTTGTACTTTCTTTCTTCTCCTTTTTCCCTTTTCGCGGTCTCGTTTCGTAATCTTGCTCTAAATTCCATTTCGAAGCTGTCTTGAAAAAAGCATTTGAATTTGGCGCATTCTCTAAAGTCGACGGTGATGAATCTTCGCCTTCTGTTGGAGGAGGTGTAAGCTTGCGCCTCTTGACTGCTGGTACTTTTCCCATTTTGAATCGTGTCGCAAAAATCAATCGTACTATGAAGTAAGTTTATGATGGTTATCTCTCAAGAAAAGTTCAAGGTTCAGTAGAAAATATTCTTGAGGCGGGCTACAGGCGGCCGCTTACCCCGCAAAAAAAAGTTTCCAGCCTCGTTCCTCCCAAAAAATTCATGCGACTGTGAAATCTAGAGCTTCAACCTCAAAAACTTAACAAGCAATTTTTCAACACAACAATCTCATTATGCGTCCTCTTACAGAACCAGAAACTCAAACTCTTTTTGCCAAATTGGCAGGTTATACCGGAAACTCATTGAAGAATCTTATTGCGCCATTGGATAATACACCAAATGCCGATCGATACGTTTTTAGAGTCCAGCAATCAAGATGTTATTATGTGCGATTATCGCTCGCAAACCTTGCGACTTCTATCTCTAGAGACAAGTTGTTATCATTAGGAATCTGTCTTGGTATAAACCCCGTTTAATTTCTGTAGATGCTCCATATCTAACATCTCTGTAGGAAAATTCACAAAATCAGGCAAATTTCGCATTCACATCACCGCACTCCCCATCCTCGCCGAACACGCCCGCTACAAGGTCTGGGTTAAGGCCAATGGAGAAATGCCGTTCCTATACGGTGGACATATTGTGAAAGCACATGTTGGAAGATGGTCGGAAGATTGTCCGGAACATCAAGGTGTGGTTGTTTATAGCATGAACGATACACCGTTGGGATTTGGCGTTACAGCGAGAAGTACACAAGAGGCGAGAAGATTGGATCCTACGGGAATTGTATGTTTCCGACAGGCGGATGCTGGAGAGTATCTGAGAGATGAGGATACGCTCTTCGCGACTTCTTAAGAGAGTGATGCAGGGCTTGGGGAGCTGAAGGAGGAGAGGGGTAGTGAAAGGGAACGGAGTTGGGGATATAAAACGGCGTTTATATGGAGTAGGGAAAAGCATAATTCCAGGAAAGTTGTCACTTTTCGATGCAATTTCCCTAGGCTGTTGCGGATAATCAATTTTATGATTGCTCTCATACCACGGAGCTACTACCATACACTTCATTCATCTCGTTACAATTTCCTTTCGAATATTGAAATTCAATCAGGAAAACTCTCTTCAACCTACCATCTACAAGGTGGTAGAGTTAAAGCCGAAAAATAAATTTTGTGATGAATGAACCCTGATTCAACGATTCAATAGGTAAAGAAATGCAATTGTAAGATTAGTATTCTCATAGACTCTACCTAGTTACTATGTGACTAATCCAGAAAAAACGGTTCAACTTATGCATGGATTGCAAACAATATACTTCTTCAGGAGATGTCAAACAGAGTAGAAAGTTCTGAAATGGTTTAATACAGCCATCGATCGATAACTACGTCCAAGTTTTTTCTTATAAATTTTTAAAGCTTGTTTTGTTTGAAGTATTTTTGTAGGTTTTAAAGTTGAAGCAACAATATAACCTTTAGATATTATATTTGAAAAGCTAAAATCTTAGTTAGAAGTTTGTCAATTATAGTATAATCGAAGGCTAGTAAAGTTATAAATTGTTTATAAATCCCAATAAGGGGAAGTTTTAGCCAGGTACCTAGGTAGTATGTAGTGATGTCACTAAAGTTCGGCTAGCCTACTACTTATTAGCGATGGTCTAAAAAAGCTCTCCTATACCTTTTGGGCCTTATAAACACTCTCTTTGGAGCGTTATTATTGCGCAGATTGCTTTAGTGATATCTTGTTGAAGTCCAAAATGTGCTTTTTGATCATACAATGGAGCAAGAGCTAAGAACTTAAAGAGTTTTGTTGCGGGTCTAGGGTTTCTTTGAGATACCTTTTTTTTTACTTACCGCCATCCTCAGCATGTCTTTTTATTAAAATTTGGACTGACAGGTTCAAAACTACCAGATGTAGGATACGAGATATTGCCTCTATGTATATGTCTTGTGGATATGGTTGTTTATCCTGGCATCCTGGCAGAGACGAAAGTAGCAGTTTCTGAACCTGTTGCAGCAGGAGCAGTCCCCAAATTCATGGCTAGAACGAGATAAAGTTCACCTACCCACAACAAACAAGAGTCTAACAAGATCAAGATTCTGCTATGTAGTTCTTCTTGCTTCTTTAAATCATAACCAACAATTATTTCTTACTGTATCATTTCAATATGGAAGAATACCAATCCGTCCTCGGCGAATTCTTCGCTATGGTGGAAAGAGAAGATTGTCATCGCAGCCGCGAAAGTATTGTAAAGATCAAACAGAGTATTTCAGCCAAACTCAAGATCCATCCAGATTATAAGGACTTCCATGATCAAGAGAGGCGTTGGTTGGCAGAAAAACGAGCATGGCGCATAGCGTGTGGGTGATTTAATTCAAGCAAAATCAACGTCCAGTACTGATACATTTTAGTCAAGAACTATGTGAATCTCGAAGATCATCCTTTTCCTGGAATCAGACCCAGACTTATTGGACATTTTATTCCACCAGTTGAGACAATTGTGCATTCCGAGTCCACCGACGACGAAGGAACACCACAGAATACATCTACTTCCCAAGAGAAAGGAAAGGAGAATGAACATAATATCAAGCCTCAATTTGTTCTATCATCTTTCAATGTGCTCACGAAAAGCCTTGGCACATGTACCTGCACGGCCGCAAACACCAAGCTCGAGCAATCAGAAAACAAACGCAAAAGAACAAGCGATGACCTCGATGGACAGCCATCAATGGAGCAGACGATAACCGAGTGGACGAAACGTTTAAAGATTGAACATCCTCCGCAATCAGACGGCTTAGAACTACTCTGGAATCGCCCTCGGTATAGCATTCCGATCTTTACAAAGCCCAAGATAGCCATGCGCCTGCTGGACCCTAAAGAGGCATCGGAAAAGGAATTCGGAGTTAAGTTTGGATTGGGCAATTATAAGGAGGAGTATATATACTACTGCGAGCCTTTCAATTTCGACACGCTCACTCACAGCGAAGCTGTTGATCTTTGCAAGCGCCCTTTCATATTCCTCAAGCACTTTATCTCGGCTTGTGCTGGAGATCGGAAGATTGCTAAAGACCTAAGGAGTATTGATGAGTATCTCAAGTCTAGGAAATGGTTCTGTAGAAGAGAACGTGCTCTAGGGAATCAAATGGTTTTGGAAGAACGATTAAAGAAGGATTAGTTGGGAGACACTATGCAAAGAACAAACAATAGCATTTACAAGATAGCAAATTCACGCTTCTCGCTTCTGAGTAGCCTCAGACAAGAATCTTCGAGAGTACGTACCGAGTCTCTTGCTATGTTTCATTTATCCGTTCGCAAACTCGGTCGATAGTTTTCCATAGCAGCACATCTCCACGTACTCTTAAGATCATTCACCCTCAAGTTCTGGACAAACTCCCTTGGCGGAAGATTTCGCAGTGATAGCTAAATGTTCTCTTCGTGTCCTTCCTCGTGGCCTCCTAATTACTTCTCCGCATAAATAGAAGCGTGATTTATCTCTGAGAAAGCAAGCCCAAGGCCATGGCTGCTCAAATTTTACTTATCATTGCTTGCTATACCTAAATCCCAACGTAACTTCATCCAATATATTGAGCAGATATATCTGTTCAAGCCAAATTAAGCACCTCTCGCTAAGAAGACATATCCAGCGCTTTGAAAGCAGCATACGTCTGAGCAACACCCACGAGAAAAGATGCCAAAGCCAGAAAGAGAGTCAGTAATCCGAATATGATGACACCCATAAAGGTGTAATAATTGAGCGCATCTCTGGAATCTCGCAGTAATTGTCGCAAACCATGCGGCTTTTGATTATCCATATACTGTCGAAGTTCTCGGACACGATTTTCAAACATGCCAAAGTTGGAGTAGGCTATGGTACTTTTGTTTTGTTTTGATTTTATGATGTCCAGGATATTGTCCCATCGTGACTGGTAGTATGACTGTACTCTATCAGACTTATCGGCTACGGAGTCATCTTCGATCTGGTCCATCCCATTCGCCAATATGGTCGATTAGTTAATCGGCACGTCCCATTAATTAATGGGATGTTCTATATGAATGGGATATTCTATTAGTTAATAGAATCAATAAGATTTTTGAGGATATAAATTTTGCTTTTTTTTAAAAATATAAAATTATAATTATATTATTAATAATACAATAAATCAATTAATTAATAAATTTATAATGTACTATCTCTACTATTATCTTATTGTTATATACTAGTATATCATATAGGTGCAATATTCGTTGTTACTGCCCCTATTGCTGCCCCTATTGTTATTGTTACTATTGATATTCTTTTTGAATATTTTATAAAAAATAAAATAAATTCTTTTTTTTATATATTTTTATTATTTAATATTTTATTTGCTATTCTTTTTTTTTGACGCTTTAAATTTCTATTTGTTTTTTGTACAATTATTATGTTATTATATTTATTTAAAAATAATATTGCTTTAAAAAGTGATATTTTTTAGAATTTAATTGTAGTATTAGTAATAAAGAAATTAAAATATATACTTTAAAAAAATATCTTATTGAAAGTATTAGCTTAATGAAATTTGATTAGCTCTTCAAATTTACAAATTATTTGATACTTTTATATAAAAATTAATATAAAAAAAAAAAAGTAAAAAAAAGAACTTACTATATTTAATACCTCAATAATATATATTAAAAGCTTTGAAAGCTTTATACTTAATCGATTTTGAGGTAATATTTTAAAAGTAGTATACTCTTATACTTTATATATAAAAGTGTTCTTGCTTTTTTTATACATTATTCTTTTTTTTATTAATTTTGAATAATCTATTATTTATTAACTAAGTTTAAATAATATAAGAGGTTTTTGAGCAACCTTTTTTATTATAGACTTTGCAAAAAGCTTTTTAATCTTCTTTAAATTTTTTTTAGTATTATTATTTTTAGGCTTTTTAGATCTATGTATAAAAGTATAAAAACAAATTAATGGTGTTCGTTTTTGAGGGTGATTAATAAAACTTTAAGGTTAATTAAATAATTTTTTATTAAATCATATTTTATATAAAGATATTTTATTAAAAAAAGTAAATAGAGGGGTAATATTAATTATTCAAGTAATTGTAGGTAAAAGAGATTTTTACTTTTTATATTTTATATACTTTTAAATAATTTGAAATTTTTTTTTGAAAATCTTATTAATAATTTTAATAGATCCTTAAGTTTTAGGATAATATAATTTACTTTGTATTATTTTAATACTATTAAAATTAATAAAATCTTAAATAGCTTTTTTAAACTTTTTTTTATTATTAATATTTAAGATTTTAGGGTAAAAGTTTTTATTTAATTAAAGTTTTAATTACTTAATATATTGATTAATATTTTTTAATATAATAGTTTTAAGTTATACAAATTTTGAAAAATAATCTTTAAATTATCAAATTCAAGTATACTTTTTATTAAAATTAGCTTATATTATTATTAGTATATATTTATTATAAAATTAATCAAAATAATAAAAAAAATTTATTTTAAAATTTATTAAATCCAAAATTATTTGTTTATTAAAATATAAAAATACAATAAATATTACACCCCCTTTATTATATTATTTAATATTTTAATTATAATATTTACACCTAACAATAATCTATTTTATATTATTTCGAAAGATATTATAATATAGTTCAACAAATTTATTATAAGTTTTTTTTGCCACTATTTTGATTAAAGATTAATAAAAAAAAGTAAATTAATTAATAAATATATTAAAATGTATTAAAGCTTTATAAATAATATAAATATAAAAAAATACATTAAAAAAGCAAATAGTATATTAAACAAGAATAATATAATTAAGTTTTTTATTGAATTTGGCTTTTTGATATACTTGCCCCTCTTGAAATTCGAAGTTTTTTAAATAGTAAAAGCAATTATTAACATTTTTTTATTATTTTTTTAAAGTAATATTAATTAATATATTAATAAGATTTTGTAGATATTAAATATAGTTTAATCTTTTGAAAAAGTTTAAAATAAATTTATTATTTTCTTTTCTATTTATTTATTTATTTTATTTATTTTTAATTTTAACTAACCAATTTTTAAACTTTGATTAACCAAAAAATATAGGAGGGGAAAATACAATAAATCGATATTCCGAAGTAGTAGTATTAAAAGTATTAGAATCAAAATATTGTTTAAATGTATTAAAAATTTGATTTTAAGGGATATAAAAAGTATTAATATTTTGAAGAGTAAAAAAAGATATAATAAATAATATTATAAATGATATTGTAAATAAATAATATTATAAATAATATTGTAAATAAATGATATTGTAGATAATATTACAAATAATATTAATATATAATTTATTCTTTTTATTCAATATTTTTTTAATTTTTTTAATAATACCTTTTTAATAATACCTTTTTAATATAATACCCTTTTAATATAATACCCCTTTAATAATACCTTTTCAATAATACCCCTTTAATATAATACTTCTTCAATATAATACCCTTTCAATAATACCTTTTTAATAATAATTCTTCAATATAATATCCCTTCAATATAATACCCCTTTAATAATACCTTTTCAATAATACCCCTTCAATATAATACCCTTTCAATATAATACCCCTTCAATATAATACTTCTTTAATATAATACCCTTTTAATAATACCCCTTCAATAATAATCCCCCCTAGTTTTATTTTACCCTTTATTTGATTAAACAATAAAACATCCAATTAATCAATAAAACATCCCATTGATTAATAGGACAAAAAATAGTTTTATTAATTAATAGAATATTCTATTAGTTAATAAAAGAAAATAATAACAAAGAGTTCAATATTAATATTTATTGTATCTTTATATAAAAAAAAACTTTAAATCTAATTTTGATTCTACCTCCTAACTTTAAAAAAAGCAAAATTTATATCCTCAAAAATCTTATTGATTTTATTAATCAATGGGACATCCCATTTGTATAAAATGTTCTATTGGTTAATAGGATGTGCCGATTGGTTAATCGGCCATATTGGCGAACGGGATGGACCAGATCTATGGCATATGATAATCTTTTAGGGTCTGAATGTCGTATGTTTTCGATGGGTTATGATCTTCGTCGATAATGGTTTCGTACTCCTCCTTGAGCTTTTCCCTGATCCGCGATTTATTCTTCGAGTTTTCGCCTAGAGTTGAGATCGAGAAAAGGATGGCCCATGTCTTTTCGATATCTGCTTTCAGTTCCTTCAAAACTGACAGACCCTGTGGTTCATGGTATATGCTAGACCAACGGATGCTATTAAGCTTTTAGCACAATATTGAATGCTCGGGATGACACAACTGACCAGTCGTGTTGAAAGATACTCAGCCTACCCCATATAAATGGTCGGAGGCGTGCAATTTTTAAACACTTGTTTTGATGATCCAGAAGCAGATGTTCCTCAAATATATCCGTCCAGACTATTCGAAGATTGCCAATTGTTCTCAAAGATCCAATGTTTAAATCATCAATCCTTCCAGAATTTGCATGTGGGAGTCCCAATGCAATCTGGGGGTTCGAGGTTTTGGATAGAGACAGAATTGATACCACGAGTTCTGGTCCCTGGAAAGCAAGAATTTGTTCAAGACTAGCACCTCCGCATGCGTCTCTTAATAAATCTGCGGGGGACCCAAATACCTCGCGGCTGTTAGGACCAAGATCTGAATCGTCTTCTGTCAAACAGTCATTGAATATATTTAAAGATATTGCAATAAGAAGTATATGGATAGCGTAGTCTTGCCTCATCTTTGTGTGGACGATCGTGTTTTCGAGGTTCAGAGGTGTATCTTCAGACTGCTTTAGTACTCCCCCCGCATAGCAACGCTCGAGAATATCCCCAATCGTTGAAGTGGTAGAATATTTGTTCTGGTTTGATGCTTGAGTAATGCAAATCAGAATCTTTATCAAAGTTGCTGCTCGAGCATCCGGATCATCAGTCCCAATTTCAAGCAACCACGGTATCATTTCCCTATCACACTCCTTGAGTATTCGCTTCCAAAACCATACTTTTCGCACCGTCTCCGTAGCAGACACAGATGGCTGCCCATATCCGAAAAAGCTCCTGAAGTGGTTCTCCCACACGATCTCAAACATTAAAGGATCAAATCTGCTGAAATGCTCTCCGGTATGACCCAGATCGATCACTTGATCAGGTCTAGGTTCAATTTTACGAACAGGCCAGGGATTCGTGCGGGCTCGAGCTAGGAATTTATTCAAACGTCTCGGACGATCTTTTGGTCGTGGAAACTCAGACCATGCTTCTAGGAACCACACATTAGTATTGACTGTTCAATGCGGATGGGAAAGGTTTGGGGACTTCGGACGATAAAGGGGGAAAGCAGGAGATCGTTCTGGCAACCGAGCTGCATTGGACTCTAAATCTGTTTCACCAATGACAGTTTTCCTCCTGCTTTCTTTCAACACCTGGATCCCATACTCCACCAATTGCTGTAGTTTTGCGACAGGAACGGTGACTAGCTCTTCATCTTCCCACTTGGGTATGTTTGTCTCATTAGGTGTAGTGACCGAGTGAGTGTCAACCCGAGGATTGGGGTTTGTAGCCGACGAGCCATAACTGGTATTTTCGGCCATCTAACACAAAGATTAGATTTTATCACCAGAATGCAGTCACCAGACTTGTCTACCCATGTCCCATGGACCCAAGGAGCGGCCAGTGAGATAGTACCTTTATCTCCACGAGACTCAAACTCAGAATCGCCATAATCATCCATTGAAAGAAATGCTTCAGTTGCTCGATGATCTACATTGTCACTATCGACATCTGTCCTTCCGAGATGATGTTGAGCTTGTGTAACTGCTTGTTCGTTACTAATCAGATAATTCCGCCCTGAAACATTGTGTAACTCAATATCGGACATTGCGAAGACCTCAGTAGATGAAATACTTGGAAAGGCCTTAGATACCGTTATATATACCTCAAAAGTAAAGGAGTATTTGCGCGGTGATATTTCAGCTTCATAACGACCGGGGTCCCAATATTCATACCAATGCAACCCTCCATTGCCCCTGGGGCCAATCAGGATTCTTTATTAATTTCAATACTGGATAAGGATAGCTAATTCAAGCGGGATTTTATCTTATTGTGTATGATAGAAGGATTACTAGAAAGTATCATTTAAACTCAGTAATAAAGACTGCGCTAAACCCATTTAGGAATATAGCTTTTCCGGGGCCGAAGCAAAAGTGGGTAGAAAAGGCATTCACTTTGGTACTACTCCCAATCATATACCCTGTGTCGCTCGATGGGTCATTTCATAAAGGGCTTAGTGTGTTTAGACGGTAGCTAAGAAGTGGGATCGCTCACTCACGTGTTTTGCCCGTGACTTTAATCGTTCATACCATTTAGACATTTAGATATTCAGATACGGCGAGGAGTACATGGAGACTTCTCTTGAGAGAAAAAAGGGAGGGGCTTTTGGAATCAATTCCCTTTTGGTGAGCCAAAAGAGGATTGGCATTTTATTCGACACGTCCAATGCGGCTAACAGCGTTGGATAACGGTCTTGGGAGGGCTAAATACGATATAAAAATGCAGTGGAAAGCAATTTGCTGGAGCTATAAAAAGTAATTTTAAGCAAAGCAAACGGAAACAGACGAATCTATGGACATAACCCCGGCATCTACGACGTGGGTCCAGCTGCAGTCTACCTATGCAGCAGCCTTCCTTACTTGGATTCACTAGCCAACCAGATTAATTGTCCGCGACGGTTACCTATATAGCAGCCTTACCCCACCAGATATTTCTACTTTCACTTCAATCCTCTTCCATCTCAACTCAACTCAACCTGACCATACTTGATATTTGAGTATCTTCTATCACCTGTATCTTGATCTTCTATGCCGGTTCGACAGTTTTGATATCTAATAACTGGCTTACCAAGTATCCCATCTCACGGTGGTGATAACCTCA
Source organism: Myriosclerotinia scirpicola (assembly GCA_002162505.1). Lineage (NCBI taxonomy): Eukaryota > Fungi > Ascomycota > Leotiomycetes > Helotiales > Sclerotiniaceae > Myriosclerotinia > Myriosclerotinia scirpicola. Next base: position 33,212 of record NGKG01000002.1, read on the forward strand.
AAAGCGCAATGGAAGTTCACGTTACGAACGTCCCAGTCCAGACTGGAGAGCACGATCTTAGAAAATTCCTCAAGCCTAAGATCGACCTCCTTGGTATCCGTGCCTTCCACTGTCATACTGCTCGCACCAAAGACTTCGCAAAAATCACCTTTCGGACTACTACAGATGGTGAAAAGTTTCTACGAAAGTTTGGAGAAAGGCGACCACACAATAAGCAACGAAACTCTTTGGCTCCTCACCCAAAGCTTGTTTTTCACAGCCGGCCGATTTATTGTGAAAAGAGCAAATGGCCTGCAAATTCTTATTTACTCCGATGCCTGGAGAAAGAGGAGAAAGAACGCGTTGAAAACTCAACTCTTCAACATGGTCCTCCGAGTGCTAACACTTCATTCAAATGCACCTCGATAATGTGTGGTACTTGGAATTATGTCGCAGAAGATTTGGTTTTCATGCCAGAGTTGACATGGCGCAGTAATATCACTGTTCATTTCAAGGAGAGGGCCATGATATCGATCCTTGATAACGGATTACGAATGGTTATTCGTTACGATACCATTGAACTCCTCACCACGGATGATGGTCATTATCCAGCCATCACTGCTACGCTCTATCAACCTCCTCACTTCTTCAGGGATCCTCCAAATGTTGATATTCTCGCCGATCTTACAAATATATTTAGAAATGTAAATCTTAGAGACACAGCCAGTACCAACAGTCTTTCAAAAAGGTCACGTATTGCTGGTTTTGACGAAAGACATAAGAAAATTGCGGGAAGCTCTTTGGTTTATCGATATACATTGAAAGGTACAGGTGGTTTCTCTTCAGATATCGAACGTAAGGTGGACTCGCTGAAGAATGCTCGAGGTGTTCCTGCAATGATTCATCATTCTGTTGCAATCATTCAGCCCAGAGAATCCCATAGTGCTGGACTCAAAAGACTTCATGAGGCTTTAGGTAGTTTCAACAACATTCTACCATTCCCTTTGACATTTCAGATTCGAAAGCTAGCTCAAAATGGATTTCTCTATCCCTACCAGATACTTAATCTTCTTCCGAGTTTCACGTCGATGTTCGAACGATCTACCCTTCCCATTTGTGTCGCAGCTATGAGGAAGCTATTCTATCAGCTTCCATTCCCTGGACCTGATGTCAAGGCAGAGATCTTTGACAAGAACGCAATTGTTGAACTGCTTTTGGAGAATGAGAAACTCTCAACACAGGAGGCACTCTATGCAGAGGGCTTTGGGGGCACGGCATCTCAGAATACTGCTCTGATTCATCGAGTCACTATTACTCCTGCTGGAATTTATCTCCATGGCCCTGAGACTGAGAGCAATAATCGCATTCTCCGGAAATATGCTGGTAAGCATTATTCTGCTTTCACCTCGAATTCTTCATCTCTATCACCTCGAACGCTTGTACTAATAATCGTTTTTTTTTCTATTATAGGTAGCCATGGCTTTTTCGTACGCGTGAATTTCTGCGATGAAGATGGTGGTAGGATCCAATATGCTTCAAATGTTTCTAACGATGAAATCTTTGATGGAGTATTCAAGAACATATTACAAAATGGTTTTTCAATCGCAAACCAAAAATACGAATATCTAGGCTCATCGCATTCCTCTCTTCGAACACAGTCTTGTTGGTTTGTGGCTCCTTTCTTCGATGCAAATGGATATCATGATGCCCATCATATCATTCACGACTTAGGCAATTTTACAGCGATTCGCTCCCCAGCTAAGTGCGCAGCACGAATTGGTCAGGCGTTCTCAGATACTCCAAATGCCATTACGCTCGATAAGAGTGTTGTGGTCGAAAGAATTCCTGACGTCGAGCGCAATGGCAGAGTCTTTAGCGATGGAGTTGGGACAATGTCGGAGTCGTTGATGCACAAGATATGGGAAAAGCTACCCAATAAAAATCGTGTGAAGCCAACTTGTTTCCAGATTCGTTACCGAGGTTAGTTCCAGAAATGTTTGAGATGTTGATCAAATCCTTTTATGGCCCTAGTTTCCACATACGGGCAGTATCATCACTCGTACACAAGCTAACCGGTCATGACAGGTGCCAAGGGCATGATCTCTTTAGATACTCGTCTCCGAGGAGATCATTTAAGACTCAGAGAATCTATGATAAAGTTTGACGGGTCGCTTTCAGATGACCTTGAAATATGTGGCGGCGCGTACAAGCCACTGCCCATGTATCTTAACCGACAATTTATTAAAATTCTGGAAGACTTGGGAGTCGAGCCCGGATTCTTTATGAAACTTCAAGAAAAGGAAGTCTCAAGATTGAGAGCAATTACGGCTAATGCATATAACGCCTCGACATTTCTGCAACAAAAACGAGTTGGCGATGTTGTCCTCCTGCCATATCTAATCGATCATTGTTCTGCTTTAGATTTAGACTTTAGAAGCGACGTATTCCTGCGCGATGTTCTCGAGATGGCAGTCTTGATAGAACTTCGTACTTTGAAACATAAAGCTAGGATCCCTTTCGAGAAGGGCTATCATCTGCATGGAATCATGGACGAGACTGGGATATTGGAAGAGGGCCAGATATATTGTTGCTGGCTTGAGGATGGAAAGCCCACCACTCTAGTCAAATCGAAGGTTGTTATCACTCGTGCTCCGGCGCTTCATCCTGGAGACGTCCAATTAGTCGATGCTGTGGATGTCCCGATTAACTCGCCACTGAAGAGACTCTACAACTGCATTTGCTTCAGTCAGAAAGGTATTCGCGATCTACCAAGCCAGCTGTCTGGTGGCGATCTTGATGGCGATCTCTACTATGTTATGTTTGATTCAGACATGAAGCTGAAAAAGACCGTAACTCCTGCGGATTACCCACGATTACCACCTCTCGACATTGGCCGTCCAGTGACACAGCAAGATATGGCTGAGTTCTTCTTGACCTTTATGAAGACCGATCAACTTGGTGTTATTTCGAATAGACATCAAGTCTATGCAGATCAAAATGCGCAAGGAACTGAGTGTGGCGATTGCCTAAAACTGGCGGAGCTTTGCTCAACTGCAGTTGATTATTCTAAAACAGGAATAGCGGTATGGTATTATTCCATCATTGGACCTTGGCAGCTCACTAATATCTATTTCTAGGCTGATATCAATCACCCAAGTGTGCCTCGGAGTACTCTTTGGCGTCCTGACTTCATGGCTCCAGGACCTCACATCAAAGTATTGGAAACGCCCACTGATCGTCTAGAATTTGCGAAAGAGTATGCTCCCGTGGAAGTAATGGATGAAGAGGATGAGGTATCTAACATCAAGTACTATGAAAGTCACAAAGTTTGTGGAAAGCTCTACCGTGCAATTGATGAGCGACAAGTTTTTGAAGATGTCAAAAACCTAAACACGCAGGCTAATGATGGCCCTGATGTTGTACAGCATGTATGGGAATTTGTCAAATCGTGTTCTCGGGGAATACTCTGGCAACATCTACGCAATACCGCGCAGGAAATTCAAGAGATGTAAGCTTACAAATTGAATTGTCTAGAGAATCACACTAAACATAATCTAGTTACGAAAATAACATGCTGGACATAATGCATGATTACAGCGAGCATCCAAGTCGTCCAATCAGCGAACGAGAGGTATTTGTTGGTAATATTCTCGGAAAGGTTGGATCGGTAAGCAAGAAACAACGAGAGCTATGTACAAGCATGAAAGAAAAATATGACGACCTTGCGGCTTTCATCATTAATTGCATTATTAAGGATAAGGACGAATATTCAGAGGAAGCCCTAGAGCGTAGCATTGCTTGTTTTGCTGTCTCTCTGGATGAGAGAAAGCCGAAAACAGCTCGGGATGAGTCCTTAAAAAGCTTCAGATATTTAGCTGCAGGGGTCTGCTTGAGGGAGATGGAGAGGGTACCTGGTCTTCTCCCGAATAGTTGGCAAGGATAGGATTGCTATTCTGTGGCTACGATACGTGGGCACAATACTTCTGGTAAACAGTGGGCTGTTTCTTTAAGATTATGGAACTCATATGAATGGGGTGATAAATCTAAGTGTGTTCAAGGGGGCCTGATTATACGGCTCTTTTTAATTGCAATACTTTTGCTTCGGCTTCGCTGGATACCTATGACATGAAACTTAAGTTATAGCTAGATTAGGTCCATAGCAGAATATATGCTCTCATTTTATGATGCGGTAATATGCAGTGACTCGATTCGCTTAGCTGTTCCTTAAGAAAGGAGAAAGCTTACTAACGATTCTATTAGGTCGAGTTATGGAAGAGAGCAGAGGCCTTTCACCGTTTCAATCTTCATATTTTCAGTTCAAGCCACAAGTGTACAGCCATTGGTAGTACTCACTCGAAGTCCATACACACTGGCTGGCTCATGACTACTACCAAGAAAATTTGGGCTGCATATCGCCATGCTCATGTTTTCGAGGTTCGACTACCTTTTTGATAATAAGCAATGACAAAGGACGGAAAATATTATCACTTGATAGTCTAGAAAGACGCCATCAAAGCTACAAACATGGTTGACCATCTTTTACTGGGAGCGATGCAGCTATTGAGAAGCGAAGTTTTTTTTTGAAGCTCTTGTCCTTGGGCAATTCTTTGAATATGGTGTTTGGTAATCGACTGGAAAGACATAATTGACCAACATAGATATTCATTGTGACTGCACTAGCAGAACAGCCCGGCGCATCAATGTGTACAGTACGTAAAACCCTCCAATCCTCGAACGCGGTTCGAAGTTTTTGAATTCAGGATCTGTTGGATCTTGCAAAACCTCTGCCTCGAAGCTCAGATCACCATACTATCCGCTCCCTTCCATCTTCCCCCACTCCTTCGATTCGACCCCATCCTCGCAAACAGCGAATCGCATCCTCGACCTCGGTTACAAGTCAGCGACCTCGAGACCAAGTTCTGAAGGTCGTTTGATGGGGATAATAAGCAGAGGTAAGCAGAAAATTGGTTGGGGGTGATATTATTAGAACTATGGATTAGATGTGCAACAATGTTCTTCGTCGTCTTCAGAGTCAAGGAAATGTCTGGGCATAGGTGATAGAGGAAATCAAGGTCTCGAAATTATCTGAAAAGCTGTAGGATCTCATAAGAGTTTGGTTCGGGAAATTCGGGAGAGCATTGTCGTAGGTTCTAGAGTAAGTAGGATGGCCTTCTACAAGTAGAAGAAAATGCACGGGCCGAAAGATCTTTTGAGTCTTGTTGATATCGATTTTTACTTTAAATTGGTGTTTGGGCAAGAAGAATTAAGTCATCTCCAAAAAAATTCTCACGAGAGTGGTCGATCAGCGAGTCATTCAGCTATCAGGTAATTTTCGATTCCCAGCTAGTTGAGTAATGATATCTCATCAGCGCCGCTAAATAACCTTATTTGCAGATCAACACTGATTAATTTATATCTGATAATATACTATTCTACTATAGCTCCTAGGAAACCAAGTCTCCCTGTCATATAGGTAACATAACCTATAACATATAATCTATAGTATCTGTAATCCCTGAGGATCCAGAATTTCGAAATCCCAAACGCTTTAAAATTAACCCTCCCAATAAATTATTCTACTATCAACTGGAATATCTTACTGGAGATATTTCGAAGATCTAATTGGCTGGCTTAGCTTAATAACTTTCAATCGGCACTGCCAGCTAGGTGATTGGTTCAGCAGTACCAGCTAGGTGATTGGTTGACCACCGTGATCCATGGATTTATGAACTCTTCTTAACCCAAACTCATGTGTATGGTGCTCCAGACTAATTCACTCCCAACTTATTGATGTTTCTTCCTCCACCCCCTCGAAGACATTAAAAGAGCGTCTGTTGCACATCTGATATAATAATATACCTTTTATTATCTCCTCAAAGAATGACGCTGTCCCATAGACGCTTAGCCCATGATTTTCCTGTAGATGCTAAGAGGTTTAACTTTCAATCATTTAGAGTATCGATATACACTATAGTCCAAATTGAAGCTATTCACAATCCGAAAACTCAATGTTCATATTGAGCTACACATTATTTTGAAGTCATTTTGCAGTATGTTATGGTTTTAAAAATCAATGCACAGAGTACGGAACAACATCTTCCTAGTAGATAGGTCTTACTATTCCCAACTATAACCTCAACGCCAGCATCAATCCGTCACGGTTTCGATCCACATCTACCCCTTCTCCACTTCCCTCACTTCCTCTCCCTCTCAAGATGTTTTTGTTGCACTTCTCAGTTCTAATATACCTACCTACTAATAATACAGCTCTTGATCGTCCATCTCCAACAGCAATCCCACACTCAAACAGGCGTCCCAGCCGATCCCACTTTCCATACCCATTCCCTTCCTTCTTTATCACAGAATGTTGCATATCTGATATACCCATCTAATAATAATAAACCCTTTTCCTCCATTTCTTTCTCCTATAATTAATCAATATTAATATAAATCCTCATATAAAATTTCTCTGAGCTAGACCATTTCGCCCATCCATCCACTCCACTTTGCGGCTGGAAAACTTCAGGAATAAACCTCAAGCCTCATCCTACTAACGTAGTGTTAGCGCTGTACAGAGCACCCTCTGGTCCGTGAATCATGTCGGTAATTGCTGTGGGTCTGGTAGTGTCATCTAAATAGCCCCCGGGCCTCTTTAACATTAAAAGTTTAACGAGCTGGAGATGAGAGACGAGGTGTAGTTCTTGAGGCGACAATGGATTTTTCTTTTGAAGGTTTTGTGGTTGGTGGGGGTTGAGAGTGTTTTTTTTTATTTGGGATAGTTCCTGACTCGATATTGAGATACTGTACTATCTCTAGAACTCATACAAATCCTCCTAGGGGCCGAGAATGTGTACTATCCCATGAAACGTTACGGTCCAATTGATGACGTGCTGTTTTCTCATCAGTAGCAAGGTGAACATTCATAAAGATCCAGTAGCCGCTCTTGTCATATCTCCCATTACTATCACTGCTCTATTGCTGTTACTTTCATTTTCTCCTTTTGGTATAAATATCATAGCATTCAATAGGTATTATCAATCGTTATTATTAGCCTCAAATCCTCTCATTTATACCAACCAAGACACGTCCCAAACCTTCCAAGGTTGCCTTTCTTTACTGCTATATTCCGGATAAGGTATTCGAGAAACTTTCCAGAGCGCAGGAGACAGCATGAGGCTACAGCAAGACCAAAAAGACTGTAGACTGAGAGCTGAAGGTAGAGTGCCTTTTATCGACAAGAAGTCGGTCAAATACGCATTACACAGTACTATTCGATGTACCAAATACTAGCGATGATGAAGAATTATCATCCGATATACGAGATTGTCATCCCTCAATACTCTTGGAATGTTATAACTTCAATGCAATCTCATCGGTACCTAATCATCCGATAAATTTTCAATGTCCAAGTTAAATGAATGTATTGAAAGGTGGGTGTTATAAAGAATTTGATTCTTCAAGTGTGAAAATCGAAATAGCACCCACGACGTTGTGGAGGACCTCAGACTCAAGTCACGCTGCGAACTCCCTCAACGCGGGTAGTACATGGCTACCCCAGTTAGTCCTCGAGTCCCCAAGCTTGGGATCGAATTCAAGAACTATTGTAGAGAAAGAGTTTGATCACCTAGCTGCTTCATTGCTAATATTAAGCCTCTCACTGTCACCGCAAATATAATAAATATGCCAGTATGAGAAATATTTTTCTCTCGATTTTATACATTGTCAAAAATATATGTTATTATCATTACTTTAGATTCAAGACTTTTTCTTCCATCTGCGTAAATCTCCTTGATCTTCAATGGAAAATGACTGACGTTGGAAGTTGCTTTTATAGCTTGTATTGGCATATTGCCGTCCTTTTGGATTGTTCTACTTTGAATGGCTGTGTTGAAGAAGTCCCCGTATGTCGAGGGTTCTTTATAGGAGGACTTTACTGCGAGATTACTCAATTCAGTAATTTGCAGCCAGTGCCTCGTGATTCAAGTCTTGAATCACTTCGTCTCTATTTATTTTCCCTCAGTTGCATATACATTTTGACCAATAGTATAGGGTATTTTATTCATATTCCCCTTTCTTCATGAATTCGGCCATGAGTATATAAACCCCATGGGCAACATACAAAATGAAAACATCAGCAAGTGAATAGACTTTTGGAATTTTAATGGCCTGTATTTATAGACATCTCCTCCAATAGCCTGTATTTGTAAACATCTCCTCAGTTCCTACCCATTAATAAATACCCGTCAAACCCCCGATTCCTTCTTCCTTTCTTACTTCCTCACTTTTCACCACGTATCTTCCGCATCACTACAAAATTTGAAGTCTGTGCTATCCCATCCATTCGGCCCTCTCTTCAAGTTTGCTAAAAATGAACAATCCCAAGCCACCAATCTCATCACCTTTCAAAAGTCCAAAGTATCACCTTCTACCACTGTCACTAAAGCTTTCGTTCTCTCTTGATTCACCACTGTCTTCAAATCTATCAATCGCCAAAACCTCCTTTCACTGTCACCCCCCCACAATAGCTCCCTCGCCTATGCCCTCATCCATAGGTCAACCTCAAGCAACAATATCTTCACGTAGCAATCAGCCTCGAAAACCAATAACAAGGCCGCCACCCTTAGCCCACCAACTGAGAACAATAAACGATATAGACGCAGAGTTTATTATGAATTAAAAGACATTTATATAACAAACATATGTTTTCTCGCTAGATACATATTAGTAGTATTTACCGATTTTCACTTTCCTCTCTTATCCTTTCAAATTCACTCATTCCATACGAACCTCATACCCTTCTTTCTACTCCGCTACCCAACACCCCATTCAACTCCACCCCACCCACCTCCTTTCAAGTTTCAAGTTTCATCCCCAACCCCAACCCAAATCGAAAACCCCACCCCCAAAATCTTTATAAAACCTACACCTTTTCCTCTCCCAACACTACACCCGCCATTCAACTGTCTTTGAAACAGCTAAGTGGTGGGAACATTCAATAACTGCATAACAACTCGCTACACCGTACTCCCGAGCACCAAAATACTCACATCTGGATTTTTGCTATGTTCGATATTCCACGTTATTTTTTATTGTCATTTCCAAGGTTATCTACAAGTGTTGCCATTATCGTCTAATTTGTGAAAAGACTTTTCGGTTCTGTTGTTTTTAGCCTCTCTCTCTCTCT
>NGKG01000002.1:62721-89227 GCA_002162505.1 Myriosclerotinia scirpicola
TCAAAATAATATATATTATAGTATTATACTAATATATTAATATACTAATATAGTATTATAATATTATAGTATTTATTTTATAAAATTATAACTTTTTAATATCGGACAATAGTATAGCAATTTTATAAGACGATAATATATTATCAAACGGAAAGTTTATATATCAGATAATATATTTAAAGATTAGCTAATAGTATATCAGATTGTAAAATCGTATTGAGCAAAAATCGCCGCATGGTACGCCATAAAATGGGTTGAATGACTCAAATGAATTGAATGTCCAAAATGAAACGAGTGTTTTTAATGATTTGAATATTCCAAACGATTTGAGTACTCCAAATGAATTGAATATTTCAAATAGCTTAATTGTCCCAAATGGATTGAATATTCTACATGCCGTGAATATCCCAAATGACGTGAATGTTCTAAAAGATGTAGATGTCCCAAATGATTTGAATGTCCTAATTATATTCAAGAACCAAGAAGTCTCTCATTGTCGAACAGCAGTTCGGACTATTGGAAACCCTGCAGCAGAGGTACTTGTCTTTATTTGGAGCTATGTTGTATAGTGTTATATCAAGATTCATAAAGCTTTACAGGGCGGATTTTTTGATTAGCTGTAGGCCAGACCATTCGGATCAAAGTGTTTATATCCTCGTTCCTCGGTAGGGAGTCATTTACTTTGAACTCTTCAGTCCTCCATTTACATTGACCTTCACGCTTGGAACCAAGAATATCCTGTCTGATAGCTTCGGTTTGTGTTTACGTCCTGCCAATGCCTCGTTGCAGTCCCAAATCTCGATATAGTCAATGAACTCTTTCCACGCGCCTATGTTGACACCGAAACCGACGAATCACAACGATACTATATGAATAATAATGCTGTTTTTTCCCATATAGCGGTGGGCGGTTAGCACAGATATGGTTCCCTGTCGAAGAAGCATAATATGGGCGAGTCTACATGTAGCAGCTAAATTTCCGTGCGGTTAGCTTTTGTCCCCTTGTAGTTGTATATCCCCTCCATCGTCCCGGTGTCCAAAAAATCGAGGTGATTCCACATTCTTGGCTTCAACCTCAAAAAAGTCACGAAATTTACACATATAACCCTTTAACCTTATTACTCTTACTTTAATACTTAATAGAATAATTCAAAACACGTTTATAATAATAATTTGGTATGTACAATAAAATAAAGGGATTTTGGTGATTTGAATTAACTTTCTTTTAATTCTTTAATATAAATATTAAAGGTTTTATTTTTCAAATATTACAATATCATCTATTCTCAACTTTTTATTTTACTCTTTACTTTACTCTTTTTTTTACTTTTTATTTTACTTTTTACTTTCTTTCAAAATGTATTCAAAATCAAAAGGATATTTTATTAATCAATCAGATTCTTTAAATTCAAAGCTTTTTTTATACTCTTTAAATATTAATATTGATATTGATAAAGAATCTACTCTTTATCCCCTTCATCTTTTTCTTTCAAATCTATAAATTCTATATTCAATTACTTAATCAAACTACAATATTGCTTTTACCCCTTAATTACCAAAAGTTTTAATATTACTTTTTTCAATATTATCTTCTTTAACATTATCCTCTTCATCATTCCCTTTACTATTATCTTTATTATTACTTTTACTATTAACCCTATTTCAACCCTGTATTTAATTTAATTAATATATCGAATCCCCCTATGTTTTTAATAAAGATTTTTATTTTGAAAGATTCGAAAACATTGCTATTAAGAAAAAGAATATTGTTTATAATTGTATTGATAAGTATTATATAAAATATATGCGGCAAAAATATAAAGATATTCTTAATAGTACAAAGATTAAACAATTTAATCCTTTTTTACAAAATAACCCCCCTTGGTTTTTTATATTTAATTAATCTAATATTTACTATCCTTATAATTCTATCTTTTATTTTAATCTTTTTTGGAGAAAGGATTATTAGGATATTTTAATACGTAATATTAATCTGTATACTATTGTATAATATCTCGCATATCCTTTGAATCAATATTATCGTATTTGGAACCTAATATCTCTTCAAAAGATTAAAATCTAGTTTGCTATTATTATTTATATAGGATTAATAATTATCAAATATAAGAAGATTTATTAAAAGCAATTAATTACATATTATCCTATAAAATATATAGGATATAAACGTTTTGAACAAATTAAATGTTTTATTTATGTTTTTGATTTTAATATTGATTTTACAATTGATTCTTAAGTTTAATAGTATTTCAAATTAGATCCTTTTTTTTCTTTTCTACAAGCTTGTTTTAAAGAGTTTGTGATTTTTAAGCAAAATGTTTTTTATAATAAACAGATAGTAGGGTTTAGAGGTAGAAATAAGTATATAATTAAATATCCAAATAAACCTATTAATAAGAAATACAAAATTTGGGCTATATGCTATATTGGATATTTATATAATTTTCTTTTCTATTTTTATATTCAAAGTATATATTCTTTTTATTTTATATCTTTTTGTTCTATATTTTTTTATTTTATATCTTTTTGTTCTATATTTTTTAATATATATTAATATATTAATATTTAAGTACTATTGAAGTTGAAAAATACTTTTCTTTTCTTTTTATTAAAACTTATATACTATATCTTACTCTTCGATTTTTATATTAATAATATTAATTTATTGTTTTTTTTGATAACCTTTTTGTTTTATATCAATTTCTTTATCTTCTTCAAAATAAAAGTATTAAAGTTATGGGTATTTATAAAGCTAATGCTTTCAAGATTAACTTTAAAGAAAAAATTAAAAATAAAAATAATAATAAAATAATAAATTAGGGGGTATTAAAAATCTTAACTTTTAAGAATATTATCAAGAAAAAAAAGAGAGTAAAAAAAAGGTTTATTAATTCAGATATACTTTGTAATATATAGTAAGATACAAATATGGTTAAATTTATGATTATTATTGAAGATTGCTTTAAATTCATTATTCGCCTTCAATATTATTTTAAAGATTTTGTTTTTATAAATATTTATATAAAAGAGATCTTTTTAATATCAACAAACTTTTGCTGATTTAAATAATGCGGCAAAAAGAGATTATTCTTTTATTGTTTTTTATTACTTATACCATATATTATTAATTAATATAATTATAATATAAATAATATTGATTTAGTTAATCAATTTTGTATTAAGTTTAAGATTTAGTTAAAAACATATAGGAATTGGCTTTTCCTTTTCTTTTATTTTTTAGATTCTATTATTATTAATATATATTTACTTTGAAGATAAGATTGGGGGAAAAGTAAAGAAAGAGAAAGTGCTCGAAAAGCAAAAGAAAAGTATTCTTATTATAAATTTTGAGAAAATTTGATTAAGTTTTTTTTAAAAAATCTTATTCAAATACTTTATTCTATAAAAGTAACTTTATATTATGCTTTTATTCCTTTTAATACTAAATATACCTCTGCTTAATATTATAAAATAAATAAGGGGAAAAAGAAAAGATAGTATTATTATTATAAATTCAAAAAGGGGTAGTTAAAAAAAGTAGAAAGTAGTACTTTAAGTAAAAAAGTATATATAAGGATGAAATATAATGTATATAATATATTATTATATAAACCTTATTTCGAAAAGTATTACAAATAATAATTGTATATATTAAAGTTAAATTAAGCAAATTATACAAAATCTTGATTTTGAATATAAGATTTTTATATCAACTTTGAATAACCTCAAAATCTGAATTAAACGATAATCTTAAAAAAGCTATTTCCCTATTAAAACTATACGTTAAATAGTTTTTTTATTAATTGAAATGTATTAAAAAAAGCCTCCTATTCCTTGCAATTCTCACCTCTGAATTTGGATATCGGGACGATGGAGGGGATATAATCAACACCCATGCCGAGAGGAAAGACATAGGCTCAGTTAGATATGATCTTCTGATAAGAATGCCCTTGTCAACCGCTTGCCTTTTGTAAGTGATCTCAAGCCAAACCCTTTGCTCCGGAGATCTTCGTAATTCCACACACATTCTTGCAAAATTTGTGCATTCGCGCACCAGCAACTGGATCCTTTGGTGCTCACTTCTCATGAGACTGGTATCCGGTGCCGCTAATGGTGCTTGAGATACGGTACTGTGGCTTTTTTGGTGACCCCGCTCTCTTATTCTTCATGACATCCGAAAGAGCTATACCATACTTCTCCTCCTCAGCAAATAACTAATCGACCAATACCAGTCACTTGTTCCCAACTACAGAAGTTCGGGTATACCCTCTGGGCTGAGCGTAAGATCGAACGGGGACACTTAGGTGTACAAAACGGCGCCTTGCGAATTTAATAGTATAATTTGATCCAAAACAGTTGGTAGACTCCCTCTCAATCAATTTTTTCTCTTTCGGATCAACTACACCGTCAGACTCATCGTCTTCTGACACATTTACTTGGCTTGTCTGCGTCCATAAGTCCTTGAACTGCCGATTGAGGAGATGTTATCATCTTGAATGATGGTATGTGCCTCATCAGCCATTTGGTGAGTATGTGATCTTGTATTCAAACACCCACAGCTTATCAAACATTTAAAACTTACATACAGTCTGCCATTCTGCACCTTTGACACTCTCATCAGAGAGCTTCGCGGATAATGTTTACAAGATATACCCATACAGACAAACCACACAATCCATGTTTTCCAGGAAAGGGGCAAGCGTCATCCTTCTCTGGTAACGGTGACCCCCATCCCTGAATCACAATGCGGTCAATGGACTTGTAGGACGTAGGCACTAGGTACCTTATGAAGCAATATGATTTAGTCAGAGAAACTCTTGGGAACGATGGTGCCGAAATATTTATTGCGTCTCAAAGAACGAGATGGACTTGGAGATTGGCATCCGTTTGGCACATGGTCTGAAAATCATGGGCACAATCCTGATTTTGAATCTCAACAATAACACATCACGCTTCGCAGATAGCCAATGATTTGCATAACGTAGATTGCAATCGACTCATATTAAAAGAATAACTAGCAGATGTACAGGTATCATATAGACAGGTATCAAATCATAACAACTGTTACTCTTAAAACACTTGATAGATATACGCCTCACTCCCAAAACCTCATCCATTCTCTCCCAAACATAACTCCAGGAAAACGCCAAAATGAGCTATAGTCTATTCATCACTTTCCTCCGCAGGTCCACCCATACTTACAGGTTTCTCTGTAAGTGCTCTCGTAATCCGTGCATAAAATCTAGCAGCTTGCGGCCTCGGAAATTCTATCTCGTCTACGAGATAATCTGGTAGTAATTCAAGTAATGGTCTATCCCTACTGGGGTCTAGGAGTGGCGTATATCGACAATCTGGATCGCCATCTGCCGTTTTCTCGCTTTCAACGCCTAGTTTGAAGTGTAATGCTATTATCACATGGTCAGTATGAAGTCATCGTTTGAAATGAATGATATAACTTACTACCATTGCGACCAGTCTGAATACAGTCGAAAATATCTTCTTCGGCTTCTCGCTTGACCCCCCTTATGATCAACCCAGTCAAATCACTGTATAAGTCTTCTTTCAATTGAGCAGCCTGCGCAGCTTGAGCCGCCTCTTGACTTCCTATCATGCGCATGCCGCCATTGGCTTTGATAGCGCTACCTGGAACTTTGACACTTGCACTCTCATATGATGCTGTTATCTTGCGATTTGCTGCAAGCTTGGTAGATAGAGTCTTATTCTCCACCTGCGCCTCTGATAAAGCCAACTCCAATTGGTTAATTTGGGCTTGTAAATTCGTCACTAATGCGTCTTGTGATTCGACTGTTTTCTTCAGACTTCGAGTTTCCTTCGCTAAAGAGGTTTGAGTGGCCAGATTGGCTTTTAGAGAAGCGATAAGTTCGTTTGAGGCTATTTGAGGTTAGTAACTGGCAAGTTGAGGAACATGGGACTGGCTAACTTTTGGTCTTTTCCTCTACAACTTTCTTGTACTGGTCAAAATTTTTCTCTGCTTCTTTCACCCCAACTTCCCGAAGATCTTGATATTTCCCCTCCACATTCTCAAGTTTTTTGGTGAGTTCGCCAAGTCTGCGTCTAACAGCTGGCTCGTTCCTCTCGGTATCCGACGCACTGCCAGCTCGGTGCCGAGATACAGATATCTGTCTCCGTCGAGATTCATTATATAGACGCGATTCTTTCCGTTTCACCTCAGGTATGTTATCCTCTTGTTCCGCATCTTCTTCAATGTCCACTTCCACTTCTGTTTCCACCTCTGGTACTTGAGTTTCCTGAATAATCTTTTCGGGTGATTGCTGCTCTATAACAGGCTCCTCCTGCGTCTTTCCTTTTCCTTTCCTTCCTGGCCGAGCTTTTTTGCCCATGGGTGCCACAATTTCCTCTGCGACCTCTGGTTCTGGTTCTGGAATTGCTGCTTTGGCGGCTCTACCGCGTGCCGCAGCCGGTTTTTTTGCAGCTTTGGCTTTGACTTCCTTGACCGCAATAACCTCAGCATCCAATTCATCACCAGAAGCTACGTCCTCCATAGTAACGTCTTCCGTCTCATCGATTTGCTCTACCTCCTTCTTGTCACCCTTCTGCCGATTAGTCTTGCCTGCCAAAACAGCCTTCCTTCCTCTTTTCTGCTGGGGCGATGATTCTGGTGTTGACTTCCCATTTAACCTTCCACTAGTTCGACGTGCTGGAGCTTTCGTTTTTGTAACTTTTGATGGCGCAACCTTGGGCCTTCCTCTTCCTTTTTTCGCAACGGTGGAATCTTCTGATTGTTGTTTCGTCATCTTGCGCTCGACCAAATGATCATCCTCCGAATCCGATTCTATTAGGCCTGCGAGTGTTGACTTTTTATAGTTCGACATCGAATGCCCACAATAATGTAAACAAGGCGCTTCGACAACAATGCGCTTCAATTGCGACGCGAAGTAAGCGAATGATTAACGCGCTTTTAGCGGTGAAGTGGTATAATTGTAAGTCTCGTCTCTAGTGAAGGCTATTATTTTCAGAGTTATTTGCTTTGCGACAGGATGAGACTTCGCATTGAGTAAGTGGAGTTTGTGTAATCAGATGGGGCAATGGGAGTATTTCCGTCCAAAAATCGAGGGGAAACCGCTTCCCGATGTAAATAAAGCTAAACCTATTACTAGCCCAGGTGGCACGTGCTAGCCTTATTGTGGCCCGTGTGGCTTGATCATTGGATGAAGCAAAAATCTTCAGAATTTGTTGAGCCACACACGCCACATTAGATAGACAAACGCCACACCACAAGCTAGAACAAAACCGCCCGTCATTTCCATTTCAACTTTGGTTGTACGATTATCTCTTGGACAACTAAAAGCTCGCAGTCGCAGTTTTAAAACAATTCATTCTTCATAATTGACTCTGAAGGATCAATAAGCTGCGCATTTGGTCCCCGGCCATTGTTCGAGCTTTGCGCTTCATGATGGGGGATGGTAATAATCGAAAGTATGGCCTCTTACAGGATCTATTATTGATCGTTGTCTCTGTGAGTATGCCAGAAAGCTTATAATTATATACTTTACAGCAGCTAACGTCTTTGGTACTTTTAGACGGCTTCTTTCTATTATGTCGCAAAGAGCTTAATACCAGCTCTGCCATTCCAAAACGATTCCGAGAAAGAGCAGCACGAAGAAGCAAGATTAAAAGCCGCGGCAAATCTTCGAAGATTAAACAGACGGGTTGATGGTGATGAATCAGACTCAGACTCAGAAGAAACCGTATCAGGCAGGGGGAAGTCGCGGCGTCCCCGTAAAGAGGATTTAATTCTCGACCAATATGAAAGTCAAATTGCAATGGAAGTTGTAGCCCCAGAGGACATACCAGTGGGTTTTGATGGTGAGTACTTCTTACTGAATAGCAATATCACAATGCTAAATATTTGCAGATATCGGGGGCTTGGATGACATTATCGAAGAATTGAAGGAATCCGTCATCTACCCACTTACCATGCCTCACCTATATTCGCAATCATCCGCTCTTTTATCTGCACCTTCCGGTGTATTACTATATGGCCCACCAGGATGCGGCAAAACTATGCTGGCAAAGGCTTTGGCGCATGAAAGTGGAGCTTGCTTCATCAATCTGCATATATCGACTTTAACGGAAAAATGGTATGGCGATTCGAATAAACTTGTTCGGGCAGTTTTTTCTCTGGCGCGAAAGTTACAACCTAGCATTGTATTCATCGATGAGATAGATGCAGTTTTGGGACAAAGACGTAGTGGTGAACATGAAGCCAGTGGTATGGTGAAAGCAGAGTAAGTCAAACTACTACAATTTTTCGTAGTTTTAGCTCACAAGTTTAGGTTCATGACACTTTGGGATGGTCTCACTTCATCGAATAAGAGTGGATTGCCAGCTCGAATTATGATTCTGGGTGCTACAAACAGAATCCAAGATATCGATGAAGCGATCCTTCGAAGAATGCCTAAGAAATTCCCTGTTTCATTACCCTCAAATTCGCAAAGAAAACGGATTTTAAATTTGATTTTAAAAGATACCAAAACCGATCCAAATAACTTTGATATTGAATATCTTACAAGAGTCATGGCTGGCATGTCAGGAAGTGATATCAAAGAAGCATGCAGAGATGCAGCCATGGTTCCCGTTCGAGAATTCATCAGAGAGCAGAGGGCGAAAGGAATGGCTATGACAGGGGTTGACCATTCGCATGTTCGAGGTGTACGGACAGAGGATTTCTTTGGCAGAAAAGGAGGCGGACAAATTATTAAGGATAATCATGCACGACACACAGCTGCGGAAAGTACTTCTACAAAAAGAGGTACAAATTCTAGTGATGGATATGAAGACGTCGAAGAGAGCATAGCTGAATCCATGGATTAATAAATCCATTACGTACAAATGGGATATCTAGGTACAATTGCATTGCATGGCGTTAAGGAAGTGGTGGGTGGTTTGTCTGATGTAGAAACAAAGAAAGGATGTCAATGAAATAAATGTTCACGATTGTATCATGATCTAAATCATCAACTTCATCAAATTATGTTCACCAAGCATTTCTTCTCTATCATGAATTAATAACTTTGCACAGTCCCTCGAAATGATATTCAATCTTCGTCTCGCTTCTCCTAAATGCTTACAATTGTTTCTATCTTGAGGCGAATCACGATAAGTGAGCACGTCATTTCTAAAACACCCCACATCTTCAGACTCAGAGTCCGTAAATCGGCGGAACGGAACCCCCTCACCAAGTTCAATCTGGGGAATCAAAATTTGAGTAGTACAAACAAAATATATTCTTGTCATACTCTCACCGACCTTATTACTCATTATTTAAGAATCATTCCATATATTAAATCGGATTTCAATCTCAAATTCAATCCTTTATCATCCTTCATCCTATCGAAGAATTGTCTATTTGACTTGATCAATTGGATTCCCCCGCTTCTTCAAATCTCCGCGACCCTAAACCACGATATCAATATGTCTTCACCATCGGGCCCCTCAGAAGCATCTGGGGCTGGTAAGTCCAATGGTGCTCTCAACAAAGCATTCCCGCACATTGATCTCGATGGTCACAACCTTCCTCCCTCACCTGCGCCCTCCAGTCCTCACAATGGCAGAAGATACGCGTTGGCCACCGAGTTGGTTTACACGGAGACTAAGGATCAATATGGAGCTTCAAGCATGCCAATATATCAGTCTGCCACATTCAAGCAGAATTCGGCTGGTGGTGGATCAGAATACGATTACACACGTTCCGGCAATCCCACAAGAACACATCTAGAGCGACATTTGGCGAAGATTATGAACGCTGCCAGAGCGCTCGTTGTCGGCTCCGGCATGGGAGCATTGGATGTCATCACACGAATTCTACGACCTGGAGACGAAGTTATTACAGGAGATGATTTATATGGAGGTACCAATCGATTGTTGACGTACCTCGCTGCGAACACCGGTATAATTGTACACCACGTTGATACGACCAATCCCGATACAGTCAAAGCAGTTTTGGGTCCTAAAACAGCTATGGTTTTGCTAGAGACACCAACCAACCCCTTGATAAAGATTGTCGATGTTGCAACGATAGCAAGGACCGCACACGATTTGAATGAGAAGGCTTTGGTCGTCGTTGACAATACAATGCTCTCTCCTATGCTATGCAATCCCTTGGATCTTGGCGCAGATATTGTCTATGAGTCAGGCACGAAATATCTTTCTGGACATCACGATATCATGGCTGGTGTCTTGGCTTTCAATGATCCCGCTATTGGAGACAAGATGTATTTCACAATCAATTCTACTGGATGTGGCCTATCACCGAACGACTCATTCTTACTCATGAGAGGAATAAAGACTTTGGCAATTCGTATGGAGCGACAACAAACAAATGCACAGGCAATTGCTGAATTCCTCGAATCGCATGGCTTCCGTGTGCGATACCCTGGTCTGAAATCTCATCCTCAATACGATCTTCACTGGTCTATGGCTCGTGGCGCTGGCGCCGTACTATCTTTCGAGACAGGCGATGTTGCTCTCTCCGAAAGAATCGTTGAGGCGGCAAAATTATGGGGCATTAGTGTCAGTTTCGGTTGTGTCAACAGTTTGATCAGCATGCCATGCCAGATGAGTCATGCCAGTATTGATGCGAAAACAAGAAAAGAAAGACAGATGCCAGAAGATATCATTAGATTATGCGTTGGCATTGAGGATGTAAACGATTTGATCGATGATCTGAGCCGTGCTGTAAGTATAAGTTCACAGTGATCATGTCATAATGCTAACTCTGCACAGCTCGTCCAAGCAGGTGCTGTGAAGGTAACTCTTGATGGATTTCATGCGATAGGTCCTGCTCAAGCTATTGCTGGGGTACCGATAGCCGAGTCCGACGATGCGGCTGCTCCATTGTAATGAATGATTTTATGTACTTTGCTTGGCGTTCAGGGGATAATGGGATTTTGATACTCAACTAGCAAACGTTGTGAGCTTGCCAAAATAAAATCAAGCTAGATACTTAGATATCATGATATACCAACATAAATGAGGAATAATCGATCACTCAGATCAGTGTATCCTGCCCATTCGAGACAAGCGCCTCAAACTACAATAAAAAAGCAATTAGTGATTCACCAAGCACAATACATGGCCTGATCTCGGAAGTTTGCTGTGATGCAAGGTGGAGGTGGCTCGTTGTTATCAATACGCCACAAGTAGTAATTTCCCAGCTGGAATGTTTCCGACTCTCAGAAACCAAAATTCTATTAAGCACCTCCTATCCACATGCTTTCTTACCAAGTTTGGCTTTGTTTATGAAGAAAGGTCTCGTGCCAGAGTCGAGGACTCAATGTCGTTCGTACGCGGCTTTGAAGAGCATCCTCTTCCACGTCATATCACTTCTATGTACGACTATCATGGCCAGATTAGGCTTTTTGGCCGTGCTTTTACATGTCATCCAAGTTGACGCAATTCCTTGGGAAGCAGCTTCGTCGACATCTACCACTGGCCAAACTACATCTTGGCTCCCGATCCAGACACCAAAGCCTCTCTTAGTCATCGCTTCCTCTTTGAGTGCCAATGATACCTACGAATCACCGAACATTTGCGGATGGGTAGATCATAACTCTGGTTCGTATTGAATCTTCACCAATCTCGTACGACCAAGTTAACCATGGTCAGATAACTCATATACTTGTGGAGGTTCTGCAACCTGTTTTTGGAATTCTTCCCTTAAATTGGTTGGATGCGGACACACAACCTCTATGGATTATTTCACCTCTTGCATTCCATACACAGCCCTTATTTACTGTGATAGCTCCTGCTTTGCGAACCCAAGCATTGTTCGTTGGTATGTCTTCCTTAAACCCTTCGCAGGACTACCCTAACATACAAAAGTGGTTCCGATCTCCCTTACTGCGCAACTCCTCGGGTCGGGCCTCACGGCAATTATTCAATCCTAGCATGCCAAGCCAATAAACCATATGGAATATCACATGTAAACTTAATGTATGAAGGACAAACCGCAATCGGTCACCTTCCTCGATATCTGGGGTCGGATGGTATAATCACATATGCCACGCACACTCCGAAGCTGTCATCATTGACGACGCCAGGCACAGCAAACCCTTCTTCCTTTAGTCTGGAAGGCGCGCCTGTACTTGTCTCGAGCACATACTTCCCAAATCACTCCACGGATTGTCATTCGAGGCATTCTCATGATGGAATTAGTGATCTGAGTGTCATTCCGGAAGCCGCTATCGTCGCAGGAACTATTGTAGGAGGTCTGATTATTATTTGTGCAGCAGCCTTTTTCATTGTATTTCTTGTGTATAGATACAAGAGACAGGTACCATCGGCTGATATGCAGGCGGATCTTGATATGATGCCCCTGGAGGAGTTGGAGGGGAGAAAAACTAATAGTGGACGTTTGTGTGCACCGATGCCTCTAGTACCAGTATCACCACGAAAGACAAAGGTAGTGGAATGATTTACGGCCGATTTACTAAGATATTTGGCAGGCGTCCCGAAATATCGGGAGCTATATAGTTGGAATCATCACATTTGCATATTCACTAACTAAAAGATATTTTCTTGGGTTGCTAAAGGTGAAAGTTTCTTCGTATACATATGAGCAGGGAAAGTGTCCCACAGGAGTAGTTAGGTCAATACTACCTACCTCTTTGATCTACACTCATCCATAACATTGATGATGAGATTTTCATGCGAATTGAAATCGAAATCCACGACGAGGATGAAACTATTTCTATCTACACTCAAAAGCGCTTTTCCCAATCCTTCCCCCTCTTTTCTCTTAGCTCTCACAAAGCAATTGCCACAATTTTCCAGGCTCTCTAACAATCTTAACTACAAGAGTCTTTCGAGTGTTTCAAAGGCCCTCGTCTACTAAATTGACCCTTCATCGGTTGTCAATCCGTAATATTACACTACACCCATTACCTTCTTCCTCGCACCAACTCGCGCCCCTTCATTTCGCTTCTTTCTCTCGTCAAATATTCTCAACAACCACCTGGGAGTTTTCTATCACATACGACCATAGACTGAAGAGAATTGGGCATCCCGTCCGCTCTGCCATACACAAGCTTCAGATCGGTGGATTAGTAGTTGGGTGGGTGACCACCAGCGAATCCCCACTGTTGTATGTTTCTTTTTGATTTTTTGAAGTCCGGACGATGATGTGTTTTGGGAAGCGAAGAGTAACTAATTACATTCCCCTCATCTTTCGAAATCTTCTACTTTTTACGTCGAATTCGCACACGATTGGGTTGTGTTGCGATGCTCTTTTTTCGTGACATGAAATTCAACTTTGCCATTTAGACTTCTCGAAGCACTCCGCCGGCTGTAGGGTTATATTGATTAGCAACTGGTCTAGTGTGTCTGAAAGTTATGACTGTCTAATGCTCATCAAAGGCACTGACACTGTACTTACGGGAATAATTTTAACACATGTTTCGGAGGCCCAGCGATGGACTTGTGCTTGGTTAGAGTTGTGAGGGGTGTATAGTGGAGGGTTACACAACGGAACATTTAGCGGTAGATGGATGTTTGTGTTAGGTGAGGTTTGCGGGGTAAAGGTAGTGTGCGAGGTTGAGGGTGTGGTGGCAATTGTAGAGTGTGATTGTGAGTTTGAGGGTGTGATAGAAAAGGGCGAGATGTTAGGTCCGGAAGTACCGTATGGCGGGGTGGAGGCGCCAGAGGGTGCATGTTGTGGGTAAGACTTTCTGCATGGGGTACAACGAGTGCATTGCCCTTGACAGGGGCTGGGAGGACTGCTTAGAGCTGATGGTGTGAAGGCAACGGATGTAAGATTATTACTGGCTGAAGACAAAGATGATGGTGCGTAATTGCCGATTGCCTCGTTATTGCCGGTTGCGTTGGGTGGAACCCAAGCTTCGGCGGGGATGAGATGGTGTGATGAGATATCGGTATTGATTGGATTGGGTGATTTCACTTTGCCAGATGATGCAATCTCGTACGAGTCTATGTTGAGGAAATCGACGTTGTGCTTGTCAGACACATGGCAGCCATGCATCATTCCGGATTGAGGTGTGGTGAGATGGAGATTATTGATGTAGCTTCCCTGGAGCGAGGCAACCACTAAGCCAGGGGGCTCAGTATGGTACAAATCACGTGCTTCGGGGATAATGGTTGGATAGAGATAGGTGTCGGAAACTTCGATGGGGGTCTCAAAATGACTTCCTGTATGGCAGAGAATAGTGTTTGGATCATCGATACCGCTATGCCAAACTTGTTGTGAAAACTTGGCGATGGGAACATTGTTGAAGAGGTTGGAATTGGTATGAATGTTATCGACATCTTGTTCATCGGCAATATGTTCGTGTAAAACTATCATTGACTGACTGTCTTCGTCATATGAAGTAGGGTCATCGAAGGTTGTCGACATTGTGGTATCGTGTTGTCAGAAGAGTATTTGAAGTTGGGTCAAAGATTTAAATTGAAAACAGGTATCAATGTTCGAAGCTTCATATCTTTCGAGTCTTCTTTTGAGCGATGTTGAGCTATAATATAGATTTCCACCAGTTCCCAGGATAGCATAAACTTTTATCCTGGGTTACTCGAACATGAGTTGAGGCTTTAAAGAGTGTGGTGCTCGCAAAGAAGGCAAGCGGTTTTTTTGCGAACCAATTTGCAACCCATGAAATGAGCGAACCTCCACCCCCCCACTTGTTCGACGTTACTTGCTCATACAACACTACAATTTGGGATATTCTGCGCTATATTTCGCCCAAATTTCACTTGATGTCTAGCAGTAATTGACGCAACTTATAACATAAATAAATCAATACTAACTTCCAAGCCAATGTGCCAAATAATATCACGGAACTGACGGTTATATTATACTTGAAGTCCTTGACTTGATCGCGGTGGTACTCTATCTCAGGCGATTTGTTTCTACATATTCAAACTCAATCATGTGGGCCATTATCATTACTGTTATTTTTTCGCCTCGTCCTTTTCTTTGAAAGTCGTTCCTTGAAGTCTAGAGTCCAATAGATCATTCAGTTCGCTACATTTTTAACACCCGATGTCAATATTTTGACTCTACTGGATACACGATAAATAATACATCCCGCCTTTTTGCGCAATCCAGATGGGTCGGATAGTTGTGAGCTCCACATAACGACCCACCGAATCGAGGTTTCATATAGACATATCGGCAAAGGAAAGGCCAATTGGCCTGAAAATGAGACCATGCATGAACTATAACCCCAATCCCCGCCGGATCTACTTTCTACTGAACGCAGATGATCACATCTGAAGCTCATGATAGCATGGATACAACTAACTACTCTTGTTATTTTTCGTAAGAATACATGCCTTGTTCCATGCAGATGAGATGAGTATAAGGTCATTTGAGAGTGATCCATACTATACACCACTTGCATCGAGTATAGATATTTTAATATTGCTGGGGGAAGGAATACGGAACGTCCAACCAGCGTGGAGAGGATACGATCAGATTGTCGAATCCCTGGAAAAGATCTCCATGCAATCAATTTAAACAGCCCAAACAGGCTAACACACTGCAGCAAGTAGGGATAGGCAAAATATATATTTGGGGGCATGATTATATAATATTATATTATTATAGCTTTTGATACATATAAAATATTATACTAAGGTTATACTAAGGTTCTTGTAGCTAATAGAATCGTTAAGATGAATAAAAGTGGAGCTAATTTCTAAAAACTTTTAGATGAGTAGTAAAAAAGTTTACTATTATTAATCAACTTTTGAGTTTTTCCAAAATAATTATGTAATTATAATATTGAATTATGTAATCATTTTTAATATTTTAATTAGCTATTTAAATGCTTTCAAAATTACTCTTTTGGGAAGTGATATATATTAGCTTTGATAAATATTATATATTATATTGAGTTGATAAATATTATAAGATTATATAATAGCATTTTGCTTATCTTTATTGTTTATCTTTTTTGTTTTTTCATTTTCTATATTACTTTTCTATTAAGTTATTAATCCTTCTATATTTGTTTATATTTTCTTTAAATAGTTAGATTTATAAATGCTGAGTGGCTTTTTCACTTTCTTTTTTGCTATTAATGACAATTAATTTTCCTATTTTAATAATTCCATCGGCAAATATCAAAATTGGTTGATTTTGACGTAAAGTATTGTAAATGTGAGATTTGCATTTATACATTTATACATTTATGGACTTTGGATTTGCGATTTTGTTATAGTATTGTATACAGAAGCATTAGATTGGTATTAACAATTGGTATTGGTATTGTATAGGTTTGGACGGAAGAGGTATTTTTTATTAATAAGATCAATAAATGATATATTACTACTAGGTAGATATAACAATTAACTTTATAAATATTGTTTTAAGTATTTTGCATAATTTCATCAAAATTTATTAAAAATTTAAAACCTTTTTATTGATATTTAATATATAAATCAAATTATGATTAAAGAAGCTTTACTAAGTAAATTATAATAATAACATTCAATAAAATATCTAAATAAAATGTAAGCCAAAAAAATTCCCATTAAATAAACCTTTCCCTCGTGATATTACGTACGTAAGATGATCGATATTGTTTGTTTCGTTAGCAAAAGAATCAGGTATATTAAGTTTGAGCTTTTATAGCTTTTGACTTTTGACCTTGAGCTTTCAAGCAAGGTATATTAGTTCTATTATCGGGGATTTATAGATTAATCCGCTGCCCATATGAAAACGTTACTATCGTTGAAACTACTGCAGTAGATAGTTAGGGCATATTCAACATCCAATATGCTGGACTATATCGAAAATTGTAATATTCAAAGAGCTTTCGATATTGAGAAAGCTCATAAAGTTTTATTATCTGGAATATGGATCAGTGAGTTGTCCACAAAATACCTCTGTAATTATTACGGATTATTAACTTACTGGTCGTGAGACTGGGCATGTTTGTTATCACTCAAATCCATTCATAGTCTAGTTCGAATTTTGACAAGGCTGATCATTCAAAGTTTAATAAAACTCTATGGAAGTTACACTAATATTGACCCTTCAATTGAATATGGAAGGTATTGTACGATGAGAATCAAGTCGAGAGTGTGATCTATTTACTAGGATTAGATCCGACTGCGACATCGATTCCGACTCAATGGCAGACCAGTCGCCCGACCTTACACTACGACATGCGAACGCCATTACATGCGAACGCTTAGTGGGCTCTGCTGCTCAAAACCCGCTCCACGTGGACTGTGCCTTGCCAAAAATTAAGCCTAAATACAAACACAAAGGCCTTGAAGTTCTATTGGAGCCCACCTAAGTATTGAACACATACCCTGTGCCAGCCTTGCTACATGATTGACCAATGCCGATCGGATGGTGTCTGCAGTGTGACTCGGGATGGTTCAGTCTGAACTCGGCGTGGCATATATTTTCCTAAAGGACTACTGCTTGAGGTTAGCATGTTTTAGTGTATTACCACAACATCTACAATGGGTTTGGGGCAATTAGCTTAACCACCTTTTTTGGTCGCTAAAAAGTGTGTTGAGACATGTTTGCCTTGCTATATATGTTCAATTAATTCTTGAGAGTTGCCGATTAATAATCTACCTTTCGTACAACTTACAAACTGGGTGCTTATTAAAAACTCAAAAAGAACAGTCTAATCCATCAATAGTAATATGGAAATTTATCGGAACAAGGCAAAGTGGGTCCAATGTAACCAATTCAGGGGTCGCACTTAAGCGAGGTCTACCAAGACCATCAGATGACATAAAATGATTTTAGTCTCTCAGCAACACAATAAATTCAGTCAACAAAGCACCATCCCCTCAAAAATTATCCTGTGTGTTTCTGCATGTTCCTTTCAAGATACGAACTATTTGCAATATTATTGTTAATATTTCTTGATATTGTTGAGGATTGAAGTTATCCGCGCGCGCCGTAGGGCTGCATATGGGGCGGACGGCACATCATCTGCTGCGCATCATCTGCTGATTTAGTGATCTAGATTGTGGGTTCGAGTACCGAATGAGGGAAAACTTGCTCAGGCAATGTGGAAAATTCGGGAACGCCATCATTGGGCAACTATCATACGACTTTTTCAACTCAAGTAACGTATTGGCAAGATGGTAATGATTTATGAGGCATCCACTGGTTGCTTTCATAACATATACCCTGCAAAGATTTATGAAAAAGATAATGATATGAAGGAAATAAATACGTTTGGATCGCCAAATCAGGCAAAGGTCACATCTTGAGTCCCTTTCGTTACACTGCTGAGATTGAAATTCAACCAGAAAGCTTACTGACATTGGGAATTATCATGAGAGGCAGAATTTGTGGATTTATTAATTATAAAGAAACGATCCGAACGCTACATCAGCCAGAGTGCTTCCTCAAATTTTTCCCCATCTCAAGTCTATTTTGAATTCAATTTTTTGAGGATCGACAAGCCCAGCTTGAGATCAGTCTGGCAAAAGAGATTGTGTTTAGAATTGACTGACCCTTTCCAGAAAATTTTGCGACGTGAAGTCTTTTATCGGCGAAGAAATTCTCATATCAGAAACCCAACTTTCGTACTTAAAAAACGAAGAAAAGAAATGCGAACAAGATCTTTGAACTTCAAATGGGAAAAATAAACGATAGTCTTGTGATCCCCAGAAAAAGCGGCAAAACACTCCGGATTCTCAGCAGCTAGGCGAGTTCGAATTGCCCCTGAATTGAAACTTTTTTTTCTTCATTGGAAGCCTTTATCCATTATACTGATTACGTTATTCATGCCGTATGAGACTGCCGATCGCATCGAGAAAGTCCAGTCATTTGCCAGCGACAGAGGAAGATCGACTATAATCGGGAGATCTTGAGATGTGCGTCCGATTGTGAGCAGACAAGAACCTGTCTTCTCCTAGGCGACGTAGAAATTCAATCTAGGCATCTTCAAAGGTAGGCACTGCTTCGTATAACAGAGCCATCATTGAGTATGCGAGATAGATGAATGGAAGCATTTGATCTATTGAAGCAGGCAATCTGTGTCTGAAAAGTTCCAAGAAAGAATGAATACCATGTCGCCACATTCTAGCAGGCATAGCATGTTTTGATGCCAATCTTCAGAATTCCGAACTAGCAGATGGATGTTGAGTGACCAAGAAGAAGTCATGATGTTCGTGAAATGGACTTCGATGCTGGATGCAACGTAGGCAGATCTTGCCATTGTTCGTTATTAATTCTTGAGCTGTTCCTGAAATATAGCGTGTTTGGCGGCATTAATGAGATGATGAGTTTTTTGGGAGTTTTTTTTTTGAGATTTGAGGAGACTTGAATTGAGTGTTTTGGAAATATTGGACGATGTAGAATGGCCATCGAGCACGAAGATATTTGAGATCGCGAATCTGGTCATGCGTGGCGCTGTTGTGGTACGGGAAGGCTTGATCACCACTTCGCAATTCTGGCACGGCCAACTTATCTTCGGCAATCTTGAATCCTTATTAGACGCATCAGGAAAATGGTATGTGTTTACTCACTTTTGAACAATGATAATAGATAACTGTTTACCAATTGGCTTTGGATTAAAGATCATAGTTGGACCCTTCCATACGATCGGCAGGCTGATAGGTTGTTAGTCGCTACGATAAAAATCTGGCAAGGAGGTATCTTACAGTCATCTCCAGGCTGCGGTTTTCGTACACCCATCTCCCGAGCTGGTATTGGGTTGTCACTGGTGCGTTCTCGATCGTGGTAATTGGGTAGCCATAAGTATTTTGATAAGGGATGCCAGTAAGTGGAGTGTTGTATGAAACTTCATGCGTACTGACATTGACAATCGGATAGTTTGATCCGGAAAACTGGACACCGATGCTACTGAGTACGTTGGGATCATCGAATTCATTTGGGGATAACGGATGGTCGTCTGTCCCCATGAATGCCTGCCCTTGAGCCTCTATTACGAAGTTTTCATCCTCGGACCCCCATTGTGGGATGGTGGATCTATTGTCGACTTCGATACATTTGGCGTCAACCATTGTGGATCCAGAATGGGAGGCTTCCACCTCTGTGGCAAATTGCTCTTGAGAGCTGAGGTTTGATTCCGGCTGGACGATAATTTCGTACTCATGGATCTGGTCACCGGCGCTGCTCGACCCTGCAGTGGATCCAGGGGGGGTTCTCGTGCTTTGTGTTCTAAGAGTTGTCAGAGATTGCTTCACGCATGAGCTTGGAAGAAGGTACCTATTCTTGCCGTGCTTCTGTGCCTTTTTAGCAGTTTTTTCTTCGTTTTTTCGATGCTTAACCATTATGCAAGACCGATTGATGATATCGTTGATGGTATTCGAGGCTATATAGTAAAGACAATGTGCAAATGTTTGATGATGTTAGAAGGAAAGACGGTTGAGGGCGGTGCTTGAGATATATCGAGTGTGAATAACCAGATGGTATAGGTGCAGAGATGGTATATATGGTGTTTGAGAAAATGGAGCCAAGCCTTCAAATATTCATAAATCGAGTGACTAGAAACTATCAAGTATGTAAATATCGAGGGTGATTACAATAGAAATGTACTGGTCAATTGAAAAAGAAGTGGATGTGTTGTGACTGGGTCTGATCATATGAGGGGGACTGGGCTACTTATGCCTGCCTTCCTAAGACTTAAGTTCTTGTGCCTACCTCTAACAAAAAGAAAAAGGCAAAGGCTCATTTGCGAACCATTTGCAACCCAGTTCTTTCGGTATGCGTCCTCCTCCCCTTTCGAGTCTGTCCTCTTGCCGAGCTTTGTTATGCATGGATGGAGCCAAAAAAGTTTGGCGACTCATTTTGTGAACCGCTCGTACAACTAACACCTTGTTTCCCACTGCAGGTTTCCTACGCGAATAAATAAATAAATAGGTAGGAGATAAGGGCTGTTCCAAGTATGCATGATGCAGAGTAAGTGATCGTGAGCTCTATAACGACACCTACCTAATTAATTAGCCCCATCATCTTGAATCTGGTCTTTCCATTTTATACTGTTTTAATTATGTACCGTAATGAATTGAGAAAATTCATCAAGTCCCAGTAAAAAAATTTGGTTTGAAATCATGGTACATACGAGTTTTCCGGCTAGGCTACCGACGGAAAATACTTGTCTAGACGAAGTGATTATACTATCTATGTTTTTGCATTACTCACCTTGAACCATTACGAATCGCTGAGTTTTGTTGGAAAATATAAAAGGTACTAAATCTTTGGATTTACTCCGCTTTTCCTTTAGCAGGGAGGGAATGGTAGTAATCGTAATCGAGAAAATGATGCACCTTGCCCCATTTCAATTTGACTTTTCCCCACCTTCTCCTGTACCTGTATGCAAGTATTAGAAAGGAGCCAATAATAGTGCTTCAATAATCAACTCTCAATCCACAACCCGACTTTCCCCAGGCTCTTTTCACAAGGCGTAGTCTGATCCTTCGGTGAACATGGTATTTCTTAAGATTACTCATTGTATTATTGATAATTTAGAAACATCGGGAGGTAAGATCAACGAATGCGCTGTCAATTCGACAGGCAGACTAGTCTTTTCGGGAGCAAGTTAAAAATTTTCATGAGACAAAGATTACACTTCCATGTCCTTCCACTCCCTCACAATTCAAATCAAAATCTTACTGCCACCTAGAGTTTCCATCTCCTAAGTAGATCGATACAGAAAAAAAATGCCCATGTAAGAACTATGCACAATCGTAGTAGTACAAATCTATTATATAATTCAAACACATGGGATATATGGGGTTTTAAGTTACTAAAGAATGTTTCTAGATGCAGCTAATCCCTACCTGAAGATCATATGGTGTAACTTAAGGTCTAGTCAGGGAGTGGATTTTCTTGGAACTGTGAGGGGTGCTTGATGGCATGAAAAGACAGGGGAGAAAAGTTCTTAGCCAACACTAGCTAACTGAGCCCTTACAATTAGCATCAAGATTCTTTGATACTTACTAAAATTACAACCTTAAGATCTTAATTTGACAACGCGCGTTATTGTCATTGCCTGAAACGAATAGGGAAAAAAATCATCCATCGGCTCAGAGCTTGCATTTGTCACACAAATTGAAGTGCCAAATTCAACCATGTTGGCAAATACATCTGAGAGCGGTACCTGGTTTGAGGGCCTATAGTAATATCTTTATTCCACAATTTTCTCTCAGTTACTGAGCATCAAAGCCTCTTCGTCCGATTGGAATTTGACGCCCCTGTTATTCTTTTGGTTCTGGCTCTCTGGTGCTACCAGTGGTGCTCCACAAAGTTCATAAAACTGTGCCGTGCCTTGTAAGGAGCACTTCATAAGAGATTTATGTAAACTCCCCGCTTGCATATACCTATACTAGGTTTGATAGATAACCCTTCAAAGTTTTAGCAAACAATTCACCTAACCAAGCTTGCCGATTGTTTTCAGCAGTGCAGGGTAGAGAATATGTATGCGTTGGCTTCAATATGTTAGAAACGATTACGAGCATATAGAGACGCGAGCGAGGATTGATCAAGTCAAGGATCTCTAGGCATTTGTCCTCGTTCTAGAGACCATAAGATTTGAGAAAGATAAGGAGAGAGTGTGAACATAGCCTCGCCAGATTCCCCTCACAAACTTGCTATTAATGCATACTTTGACTCATCCACCACTGAATCCCGTACTACGCTATGCATATATCAGGTGAGAAATCTTAAAAGGCGCAGGTTATCCGAGTTTGGAATAAGACGAATAGTAAATCATTCGCAAATATACTTAGATTAAGGAGAGCATTTCGGTAATCAAGTTGATATAGGATAGATCTACAGGTAACATGGATGGCCGCTAGATAAAATATATATTGTTATACAACATAGCCAGATAGTAATTGCCCCTGCTAGGCTTATCAATTCAATTGCGGCAAAGCTATTTAGTGGATTGAATAAAGTTATATTTAATATAAAAATAATAACAAATTAGAAGCTTTTGTATTTTTATAAGACTTCTAAAGCTTATAACAATTTGAAGGATCCCTTCTATACTCTACTAAGTAGAGCTCTACTTTGTAAACTCTAGGAGAAATGTGTGAGATCAAATCAAAGCTTGCACAAAAAATTGGATGCCACGGAATAGGGTAAAGCTAATGGATCGCTAATTGAGAGCTTCATCGGGAAGAAACTTCTCGGTTTGTTAGATCAATTATTTTCTAAGAGCGTTAAGTAGTACAAAGAGACTATCTGGATGGTCGAGATAAGTTCCGTGTCAGCCTTTTGTGCCTAGTAAACTCGAACGCATGGGAAAGCTTTGATTGCGGGGGCAGGTGTTTCTTCGAAGAGAGAATTTTGAAATTACAGTCCACTAGCCTAAGTAGCCTTGCAATCAATGATCATCGCCCGGGAAAAGGGCGATCAAGAATGATAAGCATATCCCTGGAAAATGTATGGAATAGATAATCAGTAGCGTGTTTGGATGTTGATAACTTCTACTACAAAAGATTTTGTGTGAGGTGTCTAAACAGGCAGAGTATAGTTTTACACTCTGCTGGGAACCCAATAGAAGTATCGTTATTTTCACTGACCTGAGCCGCCTACCAAAATTTTGAATATGGTAATTCTTGCATGTGGCATATCTCACTCTTGATCGTTTGATTTAATCGCCCGGTACCCGTTGCTCACAGGAAATATATTCTTTATGACGGAGATTCTAGAACCCCCCTCCCCGGTTCGATTGAGGCGCTAGAATTCTAGAAACAATCTTCAGCCACGTAGTTTCAGGTACACAAACAAACGGCTTATTGCCTCGAGATTTGGGAGCTTCCTTGAGCTAGAATATTGCTAATCAGAACCTTGGCATAGCCACGTTCGAGGGGGAGGGGGAGGGGCATTTGTTCAATGAAGTCTATTGTCCCTGATAGTTCCTTGGGGAATGGGCAGGTAGATCCGAATGATACGTTTTATTTGGTCTGTTTAAGAATGAAAATATAATTCTTGTCGGCTTCCGCTAATAAGATCTTACATCAAGTTTGGTTTGCTGCAGCCTGCAGGAAACAACCTTGTTTCTGGAACACAGAAATCGAGTGTTGACGTGCCGCGCTTTAGATGTGCAAATGTCGTGGGCGGTAGTGTAACATATTCTGAATATGGAGATGTCTAGATGGTTCCTGGGGCTTTTCGAACAGACGGGATATCGTACAACATGACAGATTTAATGCAAATGTCTCAGGAATGGACATTTCTATGTTGCGCCAACGAAAAACTATTCTGATTCCCTGACAATTCCCGATCGAGTAAACCATCTGTGAGTGCATTCGCTCCAACGCAAAAGTTCCACTTAAAATCTAACTACAAAGAGAGCATCGCAATATTAATTGATATTACTCTCACCGCGTAGTGCCTGCCATCTCGACTATCTTCTCATCAAATCCGACTCGGATGCATTTTGATACTATATTGTATCAAATCATTAAAACAGTTTGGTGAATTCCCGGAAGGAAACTTTGATCAACCGAAGCAGTGAGACCATAAAAATTTACGGTTGACAGGCCTTTTTGTCCAACCCCATCCGATGCGGACCTTGTTTCGGTCCAGATGCAAGATTGCCGCTGCTTGCGCCACAGGGTGACTTTGGATAAATGAACAACGAATGATGAACGTCGATCGACATTCAAAGCAAAGAATGGAAAAATTTTCATGGTCAACTTTGCCAATTTCAACACGTGTCGGTCATGCCGGGCGTCCTGCAATCTCTTTCTTGATGCTGCAACAAGTGGGCTGGCTGTTGGAGCTGCAGGAAACGCGACTTCGCGAGAAAAAAAAAACGCAGCAAAGAAGGCAACCAAAACCTTGGACGAGGAAAAGATTATTTTCTTCAAAATTATAAAAAAAAGAAAGTTAAAGGGGTCTTAGTTTGAATTTAGTGGTGCACGTGCAAGAAATTGCCCATAGCTTGTCTAGACCCATCTTTCTAATATCTTGAGATCAAATAATCACACGCCAATGTTGCCCGCCAACATCATCTGGACTTCACGAGCTGTTCTGTTAGTCACTGTGCGAGATAGTATCTTCACAGCAGAAATTTACATTGTGGACTAGTATGCCCTAATAAAAACAACCTGGGTGCAGGAACTGAATGAAGTCTCATGAGAATTTATTGTTAAACTCGATAATGGTTTGATCGGAACAAGAATATTGAGCCTCGATACATAGGTCTGGCAATTCAAAGGGCGGCATGTGACTCTAGCATAATAAGAGAAACGGCAAGACCTCGTATTCGACACCGGAGCAATGCATAGCCTCAATTTACCCATTGTTTCAAAGTTCTTTAGTGTTGAGACATCAGATTCATCCCATTTAGTTGAATAAGGCTACAGAAAAATGAGGTAATATCCAAAAGACTACGTGCCGTATCTACCTATCACCTAGTCATAAGTTTTCCCACGCGGCGCGTCGGCACATATAAGATTGCGTCGACCGGGTATATAGACGGTGTTCCAACTCCTCGGGTCGTCCACAGCGATAACAGAGCAGCGGTAAGCCTCCTTCTTCGCTGTATGCTGATCTGCGCATATGCTTGACTAACTTGGCTTTTTTAGGACAGTTTGTCATGGGCACCGGTGCGTAAGACAACACTACCCGCATCACCAGCGAAAACTTTCAAGGAGTAGGGAAATTTTCCATGTCTAAGTTTTCTATAGAATGTTGATCACGTTTTTATAAGGCGTTCTATCGAGTACAATAATGCCGCCATAGTAGGGGAGTGCGAAACGGAGTAGCAGAATATTATTGGAGGTGACTTTAGGCTTGACCGCTGTATACAGTAAGAGGTCTTTTTATACGGCACGAATCTGCACACGTTCTTGGGTTGTATTAGAAAAGGGAGGCTTCTTCGAATGCTAGTTGGTGAGGTGTGTTGTGTGATGCAGTCAGCTCCGAACAAGGAACTTCGCCACATTGCGAAATGTCAACTTTATCTTTGGAAATTGCCCTGGCCGGAAGGATTCACAGGCACCTCACCAATGCCACCGAGCAAGTTCGGTAGTTTAATTCACAAGTGTTCTATGTACTCCCACCCCCCTTGAACAAAGGTTAAATTCTTGGCTTGGAGTACACCAAAAAATTTAACCTTTGTTCAAGGGGGAGAGTAAGGAATTGGCTTACTATCCCCCCCCTAAGCAAAGGTTAAATTTTAAGCGGGATAGTAATAGTTGCAAATCATGCACCCCGGATGTTTGAAGATCTAAACAATGTCACCACGGAAACGGTGAAGAACAAGAAGTCATCGAGTGGCGGCAAAGCTTGCTTGAGCCTTTAACCAGGCTTGAACGGCATAGGATTTACTTGTCAATACCGCCTTTGTTTCTGATACCAATCATGGTATGCGGTAGTGAGAAAATGTATTTGGAATTCAAGGTGATTGAAACAGCATCAATCTTCATTATAATCATAACCATACTAATTTCCTGCACAGGCTCCATGTTTCCCCTTTTCAAGCTCGCACTTAAGCTCCCACTTTATTGAAGTTGAAAATTTTTTCTCCAACAAG
>NGKG01000002.1:89241-117228 GCA_002162505.1 Myriosclerotinia scirpicola
GGGGTTCCAATGTTGGTGGCGCAATAGGCGGTTGGGTTTAATCTGCACTGTGATGTCATTTCTGAAACGAAGCCCGCGTTCAAACAATTAAATTTTTTTCCTAATTCCAACCATGCAATGTGTCATTTAAGTCATGGTCTATTACAGTTAGTACAATGCACCCCCCCCTCTAATTTGGATAACTCCTCACCGCCAGTCTCCAGATTGAGCCTCAAATACTACAGCATACTTCACAAATTTCACACAGCCTTACCAGTGAAAGCTTGAAGCTACCCAACTGCCGATATCCGAACGTTTCAATCTACCACGGGTCTCTCTTCAACGACCTCCGTATCCTGGGGTTACGGAACAATGGACATACTACTTTACTCTATCTTTCCATGTGACATCACAGCCTGCCTGCGGCATTACCATGATACAAAATCTGCTCAATTGAGAATCACACAATCAAAATCCTCCCTATCTACCCAGAACTTTGTATACTACAAAACATGCCTCAAAATAGGCCCAAAAACAGTTGCATCACTCAGCTTTACCATTCGCCTGAAGGAAGGCCTGCATATTGTTTCTGAACCGCAGTATCTGTACAAAATATACTCGGAGCTAGAACCTGCAATCTTTGTCTCTTCTGCTTTTCCACGGGTAGACACATGAACCAAAGTTGTCCTAGGTTGCTTGAGGCAGTCATTGTAGCTGCGGAAACCCATAAAGTCACAGGTGTTAGTATGATAGCCTTGCTCCATGAACTTTTTGGTTACTCGGCCGACTTGGCTATCAAGTCGGCCGAGAAATTCTTGTGCTGAAGTGCATGCTCGTATCTCTTGATGGTTCTCTTCGTGAATAAATGCCCATGAGCTCGCATAAATGCAGTATCGAAAAGCTGTAAGCGCAATTCCGCCCGCATCAGCCTGCACTGCGGCCAAAACGCTGCAGGAAGAGAGGAAACCCGTTATGATTTGAGGAGTGCTAGGAACTTGGACCTGCATTTAGCCTGTGATCAGAGCAATTTTTATTTATTCTGGAAGCCGTACTCGATGATGCAGCCAATGCGAACACAACATCCATGCAGCTGCGAAATCCATAACAAAATATATACAACTGCACTTGTGCAACCACAGAATCCCTGCAATTGAAATCTGTGCATCTGCAAGCTGTGCATCTTGCATCTTGCAATATTAGAGGGCATAATTGAATTTATAACTTCATATGTGTAACTACATCTACAGAAGTGCATCCATACATCCATCCATACAACCCTTCCACACAACCCTCCACGACCAACCTATTCCCCACTTCCCACCAATACCAACACCACAATCAAATCAAATCAAATCAAATACCCACAGAATCCATCATATCGATCCCTACACAATACAAAAACATCCAAGGTAAGTTTCCACTTAATCCGACAGATACAAATAGAGAACTACTTACTCACTTACCATGCGCATCTTCGAGATCTAATGCGGTTCGAGAATGACCCCGGGAAGATGGGGGGATGGGAGGAGGGAGGGTTAGCTTAACGATGAGATATACGCCAGCAAAACACATTCTCATACAAAAAAAAAGAAAGGAAAAGGAAAAGAAATATCCTCAATACATAGGTATACGAGAAATATGTGCTGCATACTACCAAGAATATTATGTATAATTATTGATTCTAACAATACATCTAGACCAACCGTAGCCCCATAACGCAACCTCGAATATCAAATCTCAAATCACAAACACCAAACCACCATTCCATAACAACACTATCCCCAGCGACCAGAAAAACCAACCAAGCAACCATCTAAAACCAATAGTAATCTCACCTACAAGTATCCGACAACATAGATATAAACTCTCAAGCAATGAGGTTATCCATCAATTAGCATCTCCCCCCCCACTGTCCCCCCCGGTCCAGTAAACATGTATATGTAGCTAATTTTCCATCAACTCAAATCTCCAACTGAAGATATTATACTATAAACCATGACATCATCGATTAGTTATTTATCTGAGCGTAAGACTTTATTCTCCGTTGTTCCAATCGAATTTAAGATACAGGCATGTAAGATATAGGCATGTAAGATACAGGCATGTAAGATATAGGCATGTAAAATACAGGCATGTAAGATATAGGTATGTAAGATACAATCGTCTAAACCTTATAACCATCAGGCACTTGCCTCACAAACTACATCAACAGCAACCACTAATCACCAATCGAGTACGTCGCGTGTCGTGTCGTATTGTAACATAAAAATTAGGTTCTGGGCCCAACCACACAGATTGAAAAAAAGTCAAATTCAAATTCACAATCTCCAAGTAAAATCAAGACCCGAACGAACGCCTTGCTCCCTCCATTAACATCCCATCCCATCGTATCTCCATCCCTCACAACCTCACAACCTCACAACCTCCCCCCAAATCTCCAAATACACACCCATCCCATCCTTTACAACTTCCCCTTCTCCCCCACCAACTCCACGCCCGCACCCCCAATACACAATTTCCCCGTCTCCTTAACCTTCGTCTGAAAGACCACTCTATTCTCCCCCTCCTTCCACATCTCCGTCACCAATGTCTGGCCCGGGATGACTGTGCCCGCAAATCGAACTTTGATATTTTTGTATGGTCCGAATCTATTTTCGTTAGAATTGTAAGAGACCGCGAGATAGTGGGGTAACAAGGATTGATTAACAGGGGGGAAGGGACTCACTTTTGATACACAGCTTTACCAGCAATACCCATAAAACAAAGACCATGAAGAATAGGAGCCTTGAATCCACCCACCGCTGCAAATGCCGGGTCGACGTGAAGGGGATTATACTATTCACATTAGTATACGAAACAAACCTTACAAAAGCGAAAAAAACTCACATCACCACTCAACCTATAAAGCACAGCCTGTTCCTCCGTCGTCTTCTCCTCAACCACGACATCCGGATTCCTTTCCGGAACTTTATTAGCTCTAGTACTATTCCCCCTATCTTCCCCCTTTCTCTCACCCCCAAACCCACCACTACCTCTCAAGAAAACAGTTTGTTCGTTATAGAAAATTTGCTTCCCGGTTTCTTTTTGTATGGTTGTGGTTCCCACTTTCACAACGGCGGCGCTGCCTTTGTCGACTACTTCAAGTAGTTTTGGGGATGAGATGAGAGTGCCAGAGGTGGGAATGGGGTAAGAGGAGATTTCAAGGTATTGCTCGCCGTGGAGAAGCATCATGGGGGAGAAATTGGGAACGATTTCATCAAAGGAGAAGGGGGCTTCGGCGTTGAATGGGGGGATAACACCGAAAGTTGGGAGGGGCTGGAAGTTTTCATCACCCTCACTATATTTCAATTAGTCGGGCTTTGTAGGAAAGAAACAGGTATCTTACAAAACTAGAGACAATTCCGACTTCTTTGCGCCAACTCCAAGGTTGTACAACATGACATCTCGCTCTTCAAATTTGAACTCACTTCCACTTGCTTTAGCTTTCTTCGCCGCAGCAATTTTATCAAGGATCTCTTGGTTCACCTCAACTTTCTTTTCGGCTTTCTATAACAGAAAATGGGTTAATAAATATCTTTATTATTTCTACTATAATATACAACACACCCGTTCCAAACATTGGGGAGAAGGTTTCATACCTTGCTCGCACCGCCCTTCTTATTTTGCATGTTCGCCATGATACTCTTCAATCCATCTTGACTATCTTCAGGGTTATCCGTTCGCCCATCTTCGAAGTTGGTGATTCGCTCCCAATTCTTGAGAACTTCTTCCGGTGTAAGTTTGACATCAACAGGGAAACCATGGCCACCTGTTCTTTGCCATCTTGTTCGACCGACCCATCCACTACCAACTTCGAAAAGACCTCCAGTTGGGGGTTTTGGGACCTTGTCGCTGCAAAGAGCGACGACTAGTGGGGCTATGTAGTCTGGTTTGAATGCCTGAACCATCTCTTCTGGCATGATAGTTCTGGTCATTGCAGTACCAGCGTTGGGTGCAATTGTATTAACGTAAATATTGTACTTGGCACCTTCACGAGCGAGAGCACGAGAGAAACCAAGAATACCACATTTCTTTAAAGATCAGCAAAGTCCATTCAGATCACGGATTTGAACTTACAGCAGCAGCATAGTTGGATTGTCCAAAATTACCATAAATACCACTAGTAGATGTAGTATTTACTACACGACCATACTTCTGCTTCAAGAAGTATGGCCATGCAGCCTTGGTGACTTTGTATGTACCTCGGAGATGGACAGCCATAACTTGATCCCACATCTTATCATCCATATTAGTGAAAGCTTTATCACGGAGAATACCAGCGTTATTAATAATAATATCAATACGTCCATAAGCATCGATTGCAGCTTTGACAACAGCATCTCCATCCTCAGCAGATGCCTTGACACCAACAGCTTTGCCACCGGACTTTTGAATTTCCTGGACAACATCATCTGGATTCATCAAATCATTAACAACGACTGAGGCACCGTATTTGGCGAATGCCAGGCAGTAGCATCGACCAATACTAACAAAATTAGCTTAACTCCTCAAAATCAAACTTCAACCACTTACCCAGCGCCTCCACCAGTAACTAAAGCAACCTTCCCCTTAAAGTCAAGAGTCTCTCCTTGCTCATTTGGACCCATCTTCATTGATTTCTCAAGAAGACCCATGAAATCCGCAGGACCAGAAGGATGCTCGGCATCCTTAAAGTTACTGACTTGATCCCATTTTTTCAGGATAGCTCCTGGTGTATATGAATCATCTGCCTTGAGCAATAAACCACTTGAGCGTTCCCATCGAAGCTTGGCAACATGACCACCGCCAACTTCAAAGATTGAACCATTCTCTTGAGCATCCTTGTGTACCAAGACTGCCACAAGAGGCACCACCCAATCTGGTTTCAGGTTCTCGAGAATCTCAGGTGGCATGACAGTTTGGGTCATTCGACTAGCAGCTATACTCTATTAGTGGCATAATACAGTCTCGAGGCAAATATAAAAACATACCAATAGGAGCAATAACGTTGGCGTGGATGTTATATTTCGCACCCTCCTTCGCCAACGTCTCCGTAAATCCAACCATCGCCAACTTAGCCGCAGAATAATTCGTTTGACCAAAGCTTCCAAACAAACCCGCCGCACTAGCAGTATTGATAACTCTTCCATACTTTTGTTTTCTGAAATGTGGCCACGCTGCTCTCGCACATTTATATGATCCCTTTACATGAACATCGATAATCAAATCCCAATCTTTGTCTTGCATGTTCTTAAATGAAATATCGCGAAGGATGCCGGCATTGTTGATAAGGATGTCGATACGACCATAGTTTTTGATGGCGGTTTCGATGATCTTCTCGCCCTCTGTTACGCTATCGTAGTTGGCAACAGCCTTTCCACCCGCGGCTTTGATTTCGTCGACTACGACATCTGCGGCCTTTGGTTGATGTTAGTAAGATGATTAGGAATGTAAGATGGCTAATTGACAGGAGAAGGGAATAGGTACCTTTGTCGAATTACCCTCACCCTTGAATGACCCCCCAAGATCATTGACGACTACACTTGCACCCCTTGAACCAAAAAAGAGAGCGTATGATTTTCCTAATCCACCTCCGGCTCCTGTCACAACGACGACTTGACCATCATAACGTAGCTCCGACATGGTTTTGTTTGTATGTTATCTGCGATCTCAATTGCTCGATCGTGTATTAGAAAGATTGATGATATAGATAGGAATGAGGATAAGATTGAAAAACAAGATGAAGAAGAAAGTAGTTGAAATGAGGATGTTGAAGGGATGGTGAAGGTATGGATGGATGTTGATGTATAAATGGCTCGGCTGCTTTGTTGCGAGGCAATTGGAACCTTCATACCTCGGTACACGCTTACACTACACTTGAAGCTCTGGGTCCATGACTCCACATTTCCGGGGTAGGAGAGCAGCTGCACGCGGTGTGATGATGATGGATCCTTCTTTTTCACATGCCAATTGTTCACTGAAGACAATCTGATTGTAGTACGGAGTACTTACTGTACCTTACGTAGTACAAATGATTATTTTATTCTACAGCTTCGTATATAAGATCTGTCACTGTGTTTACATGTGAATGTGATTTCGCTAGGTCAGTCCCTATTTTAACTAATTCTCGGTAGCATTTCCAACGGACTTCCTTCCCGTTGACTATCGCGGGAGTGGGGAACCAACTACACCCCACAATCCCAAACCATGAAGCTTTCCCCCTCACGCATATTGGACTCCTCAATGGCCTATCTTTACATCTATTATCACACTCATTATGACTTCCTCCTCAAATCCAATCCCTAATTCTACCATAATCGATGACAAAACCCCGCATATCCTCCCTTTCATCCTCAATCATCTATCCCTCCACCAACAAACACACCCAACTCGCCCCTTCATCATCGGTCTAAACGGCATCCAAGGAGCCGGAAAAACCACCCTCGTTAACATCCTCTACGAAATCCTGACTCGAGATCATGGACTTGAGACCTTGGTACTGAGTATCGATGATTTATACCTGATGCGGGAGGATCAAGAGAAATTGGCAAGGGAGAATGAAAATAATAAGCTGGTTCGGTTTAGAGGGGAACCCGGTATCTCTCTACTCTACTCTATTCTCTTCTCTTCTCTTTACCACCCAACTTTCACATCCGCAAACCTGCTAACCACCCAACCAACCAGGCACCCACGACATCCCCCTAGCCCGCTCCCTCTTCACCTCCCTCCTCCAATCCCCACCCCAGCCAACACAAATTCCCTTCTACGATAAATCCCTCCACACCGGCCTCGGCGATCGCTCCTCTACTTTCCGCACTGTAAACGATACGAATCAAGACCAGCGACCTATCCAGATAATCGTCTTCGAAGGCTGGTGCGTTGGATTCCGCTCTTTACCTACATCCTCTATAGCTAGTGCCCACCAAGCAAGTCTTTCGCTCCCCAAAACCTCCACAACATATACTACCCTCCGCGATCATCCTCTATCGTCTCTCTTATTCGTAAATGAGAAGTTGAAAGATTACGATGTTATCACCGATACCTTTGATATTTTCATCCACATCGATGCGCTGGATACGCAATATGTATACGAATGGAGAAGAGAACAAGAACAAGCATTGCGACGAGAAAAGGGAATGGGTATGACAGATGAACAAGTCAAAGTTTTCGTAGATGGCTATTATCCAGCCTATGAGTTATATCTGGATGGAGTTCGAAGGGGAATATTTAGAGGAAAGGGGCCAGAAGAAGAATGGAGGGGAAAACAGTTAAGATTGGTTGTGGGGAAAGATAGACGAGTTGTAGATGTGGAAAAGGTTTGATCATTGAATTTAGCCATGCTTGACGTAGGCCCTGGGTTTTTCATGACTCAAAAATTAAGACTCGAGAAAATTTCTAGGTGAAGCCATACCCCCACCCCAATTGGCTACCGATGATAGATGGGTCTACAGCACCAGATACGAGCGTTGCAAACATGGTCAGCATGAGCCCAAGATAAACATTAATAGGATCTCATCTGATAGGTTGAGACGAAAGTGAACGAAGACTCCATGTTTAGATGAAATTCTAGCTGATGGCTATTAGTGCTTCTGACATCATATCATAAGTCCAGGGGTTTTTGCCTTCGGCACTCTCGCTTGATGACTATTATAATTAGGGGTATTTTCGGAAAGACTTATGTTTTAGTCTAAATGGAACACCAATTGGTGATGAGACGTTCGCAAAAATTGTCTATTATTATTAGTTGGAAAGCAAATGGGTATCTCAAAATATCTAGCGTAGAACTCCCTGCCATATGTAAAGTACAAGACCCATATCGATGTTCTGTTCCCAAACGCCGAAATCCAGGCGCTTTCTTTCTTCGCCAAACAATCCTTCACATATTAACATGGTCTGAAAGCTAAATATAAGCCCATTCGTTCCTGATCAACACTCGAGCTCTGAGACAGCATAAACTTCGTATAACGCGAAAATCTTCCGTAGTACTCAGAAGAACCTGCAGTTTTCATATAACACCACTGTACGTTGACCCATAGGTCCCCATCCCGTTGTTCTTAAAAAGGGCCAGTGCATATAATGGGGGATTCCTGAAGCAATGCAAGATTCAACCACTATGAAACTCGGAGGGAGTGGGGTGGCGTGTTCATCCGAGCTTTGTGTTGAAGGCTTTGAGGGTTGGCACATCATTAGCGAAACCAGCAATCGTAGCAATCGTAGCAGCTGCGCTTGTCTATATCGTCTTCCCCTCAATAACCCCCTTCGCGCCCCTTTTCATACGCTCCATATCAGCATTATAGGCCTGTAGACTTCCTCTAACTTCTTTTTCCCTCTCCTCTATCTCCTTTTCGAACTTTGCAACCATCGCCCTTTTTTCTCTCCTGGCATCTTTAAGTGAACGCAAGGTTTCTGCGAACCTATCTAAGAACCAATCCCCTGCTTCTTCCCATTCATCCTTGGATAAGCTACCGAAGAATTCAGCCATGGCTTTGCGCTGATTGTCCATATCCTGTTGATCTGATGATCGAGGCTGTTCGACATGGTAGCTAACACGTTCTGTAAGAGTGCGCTCTGATAATGACATGTCTGGCTCGCTGAGCTGATCACTGGGCTGCTCAGGAGCAGCTGGAGCAGCTTCAAAAGATTCATCTCTAAGCTCCTCATACTTCATCTGTTTCAAAATGGCATCATCATAATCAAGCTCGATGCTAGCAGGGTTTAAGTTGGCATTTTGATGTTGTAAGTTCGCTGCTGGGGCTCGTTCGACCGGTCGGGATTGAAGTGCTGGCTGTTCGTCCATGGCGCTTTCGTCAGAGTACTCTTCTTCATCGGAAGTCCCATCGATTTGAGCTGGTTGCATATTTTGAGTGCGAGGCGGTGGGATATTATAAGGCGGAATAGCGCGAGGTATGGAATTCTCCAGCCCTTCAACCACCTGGGAGGACTTTCCTGCCTTTGGCAATGGCGAAAATACACTACCTTCGTCGAGACCTCGCTTTCGAGGAATTTCAATTGCTTGCATACCATTTTTTGAACGATCCGCAATAGTAGTTACCTGGCCGGGTCTAGAAGAACTAAAGCGACCAGAGATCTTTTGCTTTGGGGAGCTAGGCTTTGGCAATTG
Organism: Myriosclerotinia scirpicola; assembly: GCA_002162505.1. Taxonomy (NCBI): domain Eukaryota; kingdom Fungi; phylum Ascomycota; class Leotiomycetes; order Helotiales; family Sclerotiniaceae; genus Myriosclerotinia; species Myriosclerotinia scirpicola. The sequence goes on from NGKG01000002.1 coordinate 98,360, forward strand.
TGGTGGTTGTGACTGAAATGCGGGTTTTGGTGTACGGCGTTGTTTGTAAAGAGAATCTCCAAGAGGTTGTGTTTGTGGTCCTTGACCATTGTATTGGCGAAAAGTCTTATGTAGATGGTGGGGTGCTGGCGCATCTTCTATATTATCGTTTCCAAGATCAGAATCCTCTTGTAAACCCCTATTGTAACCGTTATATCGCGCATCCTGAAAGTTATCTTGTTGTTCCTCATCCGGGTGCTCTCCGTGATATTCGTCATTGACACCAACAGTTGGTACGTTTTGCCCGTTCACAAAATTTTCCTGGCTCACAGTATCATCGAAATCCTCAGCCACTGTGGATGTATCGAACTTATCGCGATTCTTTTGCTGTTCCTGGTCCTGTTCATACCCTGGGTACGTTGGCCGTCCTCCATGAACTGTGTTTCCTTGTAGAAATCCCGCTGGCTGTTCATAAGCAGGGTCTGGATTGTGAGCTCCATTCATGTTGGCAGATACGGAGCCTTTCTTTTGAGGTATTCTCAGATTTTTAGCCATGGCTTGACGATTTGCCTGTTCTTGGGGTAGACGATGAGGTTGAGGCGATGGCGATGGCGGGGGCGCATTGGCATTACTACCGATGAAGCCCATGAGCCTGTTATGAGCTGCCATATCATAGATATTGTTGATGAAATTGTTAAAGGTAGTGTTTAGTGGCATATGCAGAGTGAGGGGGGAGGAATTCAGCGATGAAAGATGGCGGCCGAGTCGCGAGATTAGATAGAAACACAAATCTTGGACAAAAAAAAGTAAGCGGTTGCAAATCAATTCATCCTCACAATATACAATAGTCGTTGAATTATGATAGAATGGAAGTTTCCATGAAGTAAAAGAATTAAAGTTTAGTCGATGAATGGATCGCGACTTCCCCTCTTACTAATAAACGCGATTCGCGACATTCACTGGTGATCCCGTGACTTTTACCATTCTAATAGATATTTCGATGCGCCAAAATCCATCAGAGTTTAGAGAAGTATAAAAACGTCGCTTTCATAATGAGATCTAAAGTAAGATAACTAAAGACTGCCTGTATTACCCATATTGCCAGACTATCATACAATTGCAAGCCACCAGAACGAACCACACCGAACGCTCAATACCACGAATTTTTCATGACCTACGTATTCCCTCGTAAACCATTTCCCAGCTGTTATTGAACGCAACTAGTTGTTCCTAGCATATGCAGCATCAACCTCCTTTTGATACTTTTCCAAAATCTTCTTACGCTGCAACTTTTGTGCCGATGTCACCAATCCCTATTAATCGTTAGCATGGTCGTGTTGTGAGAAAGAGGGGGGGGTTACTGACATTCTGAGGGGTCCATTCTTCATCGGATAAGACAACACCTTCAATGATTTCAATCCCCGATAATCCACCAGCTTTACCAGCTTGCTGTAATTCTTTCAATACAGCATCTTGAATATTCTTCTTGTGTACCAGTTCTTCCACACTGGACCCTTCAACGCCAATTCGTTCAGCAAGTTTCTTCAATGCCGGTTCAGCTGGAACGATCAAAGCAACTGGCTTAGTTCGCTGTGAATCGGCATAAACGCAGATGTTCGCTACTACTGTAGCTGAGCGGTAAATAGATTCGAGTTTCTCGAGTGCGATATATTCTCCGTTTTGAGTTTTGACCAAGTTTTTCTTCCGGTCAATAATATTGAGATGACCGTTCTTATCCCACTCTCCAATATCACCAGTCTTGAACCAACCGTCTTCAGTCAAAGCTTCAGCTGTTTCTTGAGGGTTCTCATAGTAGCCTTCCATGACAGTATCTCCTCGAATCCAAATTTCTCCTTGAGGGTTTGGCTTATTGGTTGCATAATATCCAGCATCCGGGAAATCAACAAGCTTGATTTCAATAGAACCAGGAATATCACCCAATGCTTCATCGGTCCATTCCATAGGATCCATCAAAGCACCCATAGCAGTGGTTTCGGTCAACCCATATCCGTTGATCATTGGCGTGATGGCCATAGAAATGAATCGTTGAGTATCTTTGGCGATTGGTCCACCACCGTTCATACAGATTCTGAGTTTTCCACCAGTAGCTTCCTTGACCTTCTTAAATACCAGTGCGTCCAAAACTTCCGCACCTGGAAGGCCATAACGTAACAGGTTGTTCTTGGCCCAAAGTGCACCCCAAAAGAGATTTCTAACGATTGGACTGCCACCGTTGACCTTGGCGACAATTCCCTTCTTAACCGACTCCCATACCGCAGGGACACCAACCAACACGGTAGGTCTGAACTCTCGAATATCTCCCTTGCAATTTTTGACCGAGGTATCCGACAAAGTCTTAGGATTTCCGTAGCCCATAGTTCCACCCCAGTATAGACAAGCATTTTCGAAGACAAACTCAAGAATATGCGCAAGAGGAAGGTACGTCAAAAGACCATCACCAGGACCAAGATATGGTTCGACAATTACATTAACACCCGCAACTATAAGAAGCGCAAGCGCCAGTCAGTATAAGGGACACATCTCACATACGATAGAATCAACTAACCAGCTGCAACAACTGCCTTGTGCTTAAGTGGTACACCCTTTGGTGGTCCGGTAGATCCCGAGGTATACATGATGCAGCACAGATCTTCCGCTGCTGGGGGTACTGCTTCGACAGGATTCTCTTCACCAAGCTTTCGTAATTCCTCAAAACTTAGGATCTTGAGCTTCTCGTGTGCCTTCTTGAGGCTATCAATGTTCTCTTGTTTGACCTCGTTCTGACTGTTCCAGATAACGTATTGAATGTCTTTGGCTTCTTTGAGGGGGTTAATCAAGGTGGGTAGTAGATGGGGATCCAAAAAGATAGCTTTAGCCCTAGTTGCAACCAAGGAATGTTTGAGACCTTCCTCTCCCAGCGTATCATATGCGGTGACAATTGGCATCGATTGAGAAACCGCGCCATGAGCAGATGCTAACCAATGGGCACTTGTCGCAGCGAAAATATGCACTCGATCCTCCTTCTTCAGCCCAAGCTTTCTGTATCCTGCCCCGATTTGTAAAATTAACCTCTCATACTCTGAGAAACTCATGTATTTGTATTCGCTGAGCTCGAAGTATGTCCACTTCTTATCGACCTCTTGTTGTTCGCCATCGACCATCTTCTTCACCTTCTTCACTTCTTGGTGAGTCTTGATTAATGTACGACTTCCGACAGCTTTGGCATTGCCATACTTCTCAGAGCTTCGTTTGATTATATCGAAAACAGTTGAAACATCTTCGGAAGGCCGGGTCGCAAGCTTGTTGGCTGTCAAAGGGTGTCTTCTTGGAATAGTCTCACCAGCTACGGGCTTGTAACCAGGAGCTTCCGCACTGAAAGGTGGTGAATGATAGAACTTGGGTTGAACGGTAGCATTCTTGAGCGATCCCGACGACGACATCTTGTTATGGTGGCAATGAAGCTCAGATGTTGAGTATTGATGGATTTGAGATGCGCAGCTCTGATTTTAATTCTTTGTTGATTACTAGGCAAGAGGTACGCGTGGTCCTTTTGATTTATTTTATTTTATGAGAGACGATGTAATTAATCCTTTTCAATTCACGAAAAGGGAGGAAAAGAAAAAGGTTGAGAGAGGATGAATTGGAAATTGTGGTTTCTTTCTTAATTCATATATGACGCTGCCTTGCTTTGCTTTTCTGAAGCAAGATCTCCAATTGGTGATGATTGATGGATGGATGGATGCACGGTTACTCACCAAAAATTGGCCAACAATAATAATAATAATTCGCCTACTACTATCCCACCACCACCTACCACCACCACCACCACCACCTATGAATAAGCTTCAACCCCCTTGCTAGTAAAACCTCATATTCGGAAGTCTAGATTCACCGAAACTTAAACTTTTTACTCAGTACAAGTAAGGGTTACTTGAATGTTGGAGATGGATGATGCAAACTTGCAGTACGTACTTTTTATTCTTCTGTTGAAGCTATTCACAAGTTTTACATTGTTCAAGTCTTGATTATTGAGATGTTGAGATGTTGAGAATATATCGTGCCTTACTCAAAATACAACCCCAGCTTGCTGGCTTGCTGGCTTGCTGGCTTGCTGGCTTGCTTAAGCTCCTGACGCTCGAGCTTGATTGCTATTATTGCAGGTACGGAGGCACGGAGGCACCGGTACGGTATGCATTATTATTGCATACGTATCATCATACTCCAGCTATCATGGAGGTATGGAGGTGGGTCAATAATGACGGCAACACGGGAAGAACTTTACTCTTCACTTATTTACCACCAGTTTTGACATGTATGTCAACTACCTAGGTATTAACATTTCCGCAGGTTTCACAAAGACGGATCTGATAGGCAATTAGCTACCTCAACATTGAGCCCTATTTTTTCTAATAGAGGGTCTCACCACCAGCCAACCTGCAGCTATCAATCATGGACGGGGTATTATCGTTTCTGAATACTCTTGGCCCAGAAGTTGAGGATCCGGAAGAAGGTAGGCAAAACGAACTCATCGTCAATCTACCTATAAGTTCGCTTTTTTAAGATTTCAACATAGCCAAGTGGTCTTCCGTTTGCTTGGAATGAGGCAGTGTGAGAGCCTTGGTCACACAGCAGCTTACTGTGGCGCGAGGTACTTACCGAAAGGGCGGGAAACTTTTGGCTGCTTTTACAAAGCCATCAAATCAGTTGTTAAGAAGTTTCTGTATGGTCATATCTTAGATTCTGAGCACAATTTCGTATCCTCATTTCCAAAACTATCAAATGATCTGTCAGATATAGGCCTTGTCTCAAACATCCTTCAATTTTTAGCCAAGATCATGAGCTAAAACGCAATACTAGAGGCATTTCTGTTATTCTCTCAAACTATCCCGTCTCAGAATCTCGGATTCGTTGACTCAAAGGCCACTGAGATAGATTTGACGATCAATGGTAGAGATCTCACAATTTACCAATCCCCTACAATTCTATCATCAAATCGGGATGGCGGAACTACTGGAGCAGGTAGATCAGACTTTCCAAGCACATCCTTTAGCCCCGTTAACGTTTGTACTAGTAATTTGGAAAATCACCCCTCTCTTCGCAAAATGGATATCCTCACCTACAAATCCATTCCTCCAACATCAGATCATTACCCCTGAATCAATCGTCCTTGAACTTGGTTGTGGGATCTCTGGCCTGATAGCTCTTACTCTATCACCCCTCCTCCAAACATATATCCTCACAGACCAACCATATATTCTTAAACTTCTCTCCCAAAATCTTTCTTCGAACTCCTCAGCCCAATCAGGTGTAACAAACTCAAAATCTAAATCCCGCAAATCCAAAACCTCCTCTTCGACTTCTACATCACCAGCCCAGCCAGCCTCAACCAGCAAAATTATCCCCCTCACTCTCGATTGGGAAACTGACATTGTCTCTCCTTCTCTAACCTGTTCCGATAATACTAGCAGTTTCGATACAATCATTGCCTGCGACTGCATATACAACGATGCATTGATACCGCCTTTCGTCCAAACTTGCGTTGATTTGTGTCGTCTTCGTTCCACATCTTCGTCATCAGAAGATCAAGATCAAAAAGAACCCACAAGCTCAACTCTCTGCATCATAGCCCAGCAACTTCGCTCCCCAGATGTCTTTGAATCTTGGCTCAAGGAATTCAATAAGCACTTCAGAGTATGGAGAGTACAAGAGGGAGGTATTCAGGAATGTGGGTTAGGGGAAGACTCGGGATTTGTGGTTCATGTCGGGGTACTAAGGTAGGGCTTAGGATCACTACATATCGCATGAGTAGATTATTGAGATGGCAAATCTTAATTCAGATGATGTTCTTGTCAAATTCTTCTATCTCGGCAAGCATTTAATTATCCACATGCAAATCTCAATGATTAATCTCGCTGTGCTGGAGACCCTTAATGAATACTGAAATTGGTATCATTCCTAAATTACCAGCGAGTTATGCAAGTGCTTTCTGACCAGTCAGTGGTTACTCCGGATGGAGCCTTTGTTCTTTTCTTCTATCGAATCTGGACTGAAGCATATTGAACGCTCGCTCAACCCACAATTTTCAATATCCTGAAGAGCAATGCCCTTGTCAAATTCAATGCTGTAAATTTGTCGTTGATAGCCCAGGAGCGAAGAGGAGTAAGCGGTGTCATATCATATATGAAAACCGCAAAAGCTAACATACATACCATTGAACCTATCGAAATTGCAGTGTATTTGAAACGTTCAAGTTCACGAGGAAGCTACATTAGAAGTGAATAATTTTAGTCGTCACTTCTTGATATATAACAATTGTTACTTACTTTATTATTCGAACTAATTACTTGAAAACTCATGTATTTTGTCAACGTAAACGCATTTCATAATCATTGTTTATAGCAATTACATAATCCATATACACAAACTTCGAGCAATAACTTTCACTACGTCTACATCTACTAACGTCCAATCCGTGATCGACTGTGACCACTGCCACAATCTTAAGAAGAGGTGCCGTAACTATACGAACCCTGCTGGCTGTCAGAGTTGCCTTGATTCTGGAAAGACTTGCACTACGAATCGAAAGGCAGCACGGCTCGAGTTACAAAAGAAGGGTCAAATTGCCAGTAAAAATATGAATACTTTTTATAGCGCCAAATTCCTTGACAGCGTAGAAATGCTTCGCGCAGCTGGAGAATTATGGAACCAGGAGTGGAACGGTCACGAATTTTACATGTCCATCAGATTGTTAATAGACAATTCGAAGGAGTGCCCAAGGAGGTCATCAATTCGCCAGAGGTTGTAGGATTCTTGGTTTATCACTTCAAGATTGTGATCAAAAATTTGCAACAACATAACTATAATCATGTATTCAATGTTGCGAAATAAGATATGATAATCAACGAAGCACTGCACGTATCTATCCAATATCCCATCAACTCTTCCCATAACCTTCGGCCTCGCTTTTTCTCATCATTTAATGAATCCGCACGCCCACTATTGCTGCTTTACTCTTATCGTTACTTCATGTATTTTCCACTGACATACCTTTAGTTCAAAATTGGCTCATATTATTCGATCCATCGAGCACCCGGCAATGGCGATTCAAGCAACATGGCTTGACAATTTAACTCCCGTTGTCGAAAGACAGAATGCCAGACCCTCATGATTTGGATATGGATCCATTAATATCACAAGACATGGCACAATACATTGATTTTGATCAAACAGAATCCGGGAAATCGAGACGATGTGGCTTCAGCTTCCAACTCAACGCCTGGGAACTCTACGGATCTCCATTGTGACTCAGTCGACCCCTGGCACAAGTGAGTTCGGAAGAACCGATACATCTCAATATTCTGGCGAGAATGCTGAAGAATGCTTTGGTCGTTGAGCTTCATTTCTGGAGTGATATCTATTAGGAGGACAAGCAAGTAAATATCAGACAGAACTAGATCATGAAATTGGTGGATCCGAGTCTGGGTTGACTCTGTTTAATGAAAGTCCGCTATCCCTTAGAAATTAAAAACAATGTCATTATCAACTATTCAATAATCACAAGGAAGCCTAATGATTTGATATTTTGATATACACAGATGTTTTTATGTACTGATAATGAATCATGAATGGAAAAGAAGGTCCAAAGCGATACAGATAAACCCAGTGTTGGCAGTGCAGGTATATCGCATGCGCTCGTCGGCTAGTTTTATCGCCTGAGGGAGTGAAAAAAGAAAGCTCGACGATTGGATGGTCTCTCAGTCTTAGGTTCTCGTAGCACTCTTTGATGTTTGAGTAGACTTATATGATTTCGACAATAGGATCGCCTCAGAGGCTTGAATACCTCATAGCACTCTTCGATGTCTGAATTTGAGTTCAACAATCGACTTTGTTATGCATAAAACTGTACATTTCATGAGGACATCATTTCTCCAATTTTTATCATAAGAGGGCTCTGAAGGAACCATTTATGGAGGGTAGGCACACCCAATAAAAAATCGTACCGTCGGATACTTGGATTGTCTTTTTTCCAACATAGTTGTTTTCATTTTCCATGAAATGCATAGATTAAAGTATTGTTACAGTCGTTTTAAGCTGGAAAATAGGTTTACAAGTGAGATATTTCAAGAGGAAGTGAGCAGAGACTGCATATAAGCAAGATGTCACCCACCCCCAACGTTATCATCGCTACTGACGCGACATGATTGGTCCTGCGCCGTGTAGTGTTCAATGACCACCTTATACCTCGGTACTCACTATAAACATCAAAAGGAAATTGCATGTTAGTTTAATAAGTATGGGAAAGTGTCTCTTGTTCCCTATAAAGGGTAGCAGAAGTTTGTTTTTGAGATGCATGCTTTTGGAATTCTGTAAGTGCATTCTGAGAGAGAGAATGTATTTTTTTTTGTTTTGGAGGTTATTGACACTCTGAAAGCTAAGTTGAAAGAGAGGAATTGATGGAGTGTCGTGGGCGGCGGATGCTCACCTTAGCTTGAGGCATGGAATGAGAAGAAGGAAAGGAAGGCGATGGATAGGCAGATGAGGGTATTTACTCAAATGTGAGTGAGTCCCGAAATCTCAAGTCCTGATCAGCCATTCAATTGGATTCAGCTGGATTAGACAAATGTATAATTGTCTGAACTTCTATTCTCTACTGAAAATCTTATGGGCAGCCTCGCTTAATTTTGCCCTAAATTTCTCCCACCGCTCTCGAGTCTATGAAGGCTCAAGTTTGAGACACATTCCTATATTGAAATCACCAGATCAAATCCGGATCTTCGACCACCTCGTCGCGATTACCCCTTGTACGGAAACCAAAAAATCATCCCCAACAAATTGAGGCAATCGTACGCTCCATCGAAATGAGACGTCTCATCCTTCTCGTCTTTTCGGCTCTCATCTTTGCTGCAATCGCAGTTCCTATTCGAATTCAAACGACTGAAAATGGGCATCTTTCTTCGCTTTCAACACTGAAAGTCAACCCGCGGGACAAAACTTTGGTTAATGAACCTGAAAGCAAAGATGAAAATCGAAACAAGTCTATCCTGGATGATTCACAACCGACAGGTCTCAGAATTTGCAGAGACGGCAAGCTTAGAGAAAACCTACGGGGCGGAAACGAACTACATGATCAAAAAGACAGTTTTGAGTTGATGAAACCTGTGATCTGCAAAAAGGATTCCCAGCTGAAAGATGGGAACTCGATGAAAATATTGACATATTTCGACACCACCTCTAAAGATCGGAATGGGCGTAGAAAGGAGGCCAAATTTTTTATCGAAAAAGGTCTAACGCAGAAGGAACGCCTTGAGTACAGAGAATCTTTTGGCAAGACATGCAGCCAATTTTCCCTCGAAATGTTTTTAGAAGAGAAGTTTCTTGACCTTTGGCCTAGTGCTGCTCGGCTTGCTTTAAAAAATGGCGGACGTAAAGCTGAAGTTTGGTGTACCAAGGTTGGAGTTGGCCAAGTTAGAATTGAAGTCGTCGATATTACATGCGTCGAGAACGGAATCAGGTTTCTCGATTTGGGATTGGCTTACGACAGGTCTCAGAATGAGATTACCATAGATACCGGAAAGTGTACGCAGACAAAAGATGACTTAGAGATTATCGGCATCGATGTCAACAAGACATCTATACTAGAAAAATGTAGACGCGCAGGTCTTAAAGATGGGGAAATCAGAAATCACAAATACGGATCGCTACCAAACGCAGGAAAACTGAAGAGGCAATGGGCAAACAGTAAAGGCTGTTTTGAATTGATGGCAAATGATGAATTTGTACCTAAGCATAGCGAATCAGAGGAAGAAACTAGATATGGGACCCCGAAGAAGCCCAAGAAGCTGGTCTATTACAAAATCACCAGGGAAATTACTGAGGATTTTCTAGATGAGGTCAGAGAAACCTTCGAGAAAAGTCCCACGGAGAAGGATCGTGCCGAGTATATGGTTGAAATTGAGGAGGTTTACAGACAGTATTATGCCAAGAAATATTTGGAGAAGCATCCTGAAATGGAGGATGCCAGAAAGGAGCAGGATTCAATTCAGCACAAATCCGAAAACAGTGGACAAAAACTGCTCGTAGAAGAACAAATCAATACGACAAAAGAACTCTTCCTCACTGCGTTTAACCAGGGAGCCAAAGGGAATGTGAAACAGGAAGAATCTGCTTTAGTCCCTTCACAGAAGAAGCCGATTGGTGGCAATGAGATCTATCTCAAATCTGTAGGCTACAACCTACCATTTGCTGCTTCGGGTATCTATATGGAAACCCTTTTCGAGTTGCTGGCATATTATGTGCCCAGACTTTGGGGTGATTTAATACACAATATTGGAGCTCTACTGGGGAAGATGTTTGAGACTTCAAAAGCTGGATCTGAAAGCTCGAGACAGGTGTTGAAGACAAGAATAAAGCTTCAAAGTAGAAAATCAAACGAAGAGTATGGAGCGCACACGAGGAATGTTTACAGGCGTTTGATGGAAGAAGAAAAGAAGATGCCTGGGAGACCTATTCTGTTCGATCCGCAAGGAAACTACATCGATGGGGATGTGCTTGATAGTATCATGCAAGCTTGATCGAGTGAGGCAGAGGATTAGTGGGTGCTTAGGAAGTCTAAGGAGTCTAAGAAACCCAGGGAATCTTCAGGCAGCAGTTCATAGAATATGGTGGTATATATGTTGGGGGAATCTTAGCTTAGAAGAACTATCAAAAAAGACAGTTGATGGAGAAAAATACAGAAATAGTGGCAACAACTGGTTTGTGATTTATTGGCCATCAATTCTTCTCTGTGAATGTGGGATACTTGATCCTATCCTTGTCTTCATTTTAGAAGAAATAGAAAGTCAACTCAAATCAAACATTCAACAGATCAGACCTTCTTCGACATTGTTGCATTAATTTCATTCAATGTCACTGTACTGTCTCGTAAATTAAAGCTATTTCTATTCAGCTCTTAAGTATGAGATTAATACGCACAACAGAACTTACCCAGAGCCTCAAGTTTTTCTGTATGGTGCGAGAAGGAACCGGATCAATGGGGATAAAAAGAACCATTCTTCACCCCTTTAACAAAACATTCAACAGCGAGTAGGATCTGAAATTATAAGGCAATATGATAGAGTCCCCTGAAGTAGGACTTCAATGATACAGGAGCAATTAAGCCATCAGGATAGTATATCCCAAAACTCCTCAAATCATAAGAAAGATTATCACCGAAAAAAACACCCCCAAGACCCCAGGTGTATCATCCAAACCGATGCATCATTATCCAAGCAAGCTAATTCACATATACTCGTATCGTCGAACGATAGATTACAAAACAACTCGAAGTATATCCTCTATTCGGACCTATCTCCAGTAGCCCTTTATCTTCACAGCATTATTCTCAAAGTACCGGGTGCTGTTCCTTGATTCATCAGAACGCACATAATTCGAGAATCGTCGGAAGAGAGAATATGATCGGATAAACTCAAATGAAACAAAAGAACCCAAGCTTTGAATTCCATAATGCTGGGTGGGCAATCTTCACGCAGAAAATGAGATAAAGATATATCAACTCCAAATATATGTTACTATAACACGACATAACGTTCTAGACACGCCCAAAAATATATAACTTACTTCGAAAAAATGCGACCAGTGAACTTTCGCAAGCCGCATTCGAAATAAAAAGGTGTGAACTAGCCACTGGTCTACAGCATAGAACGATGTGGAATTGATTACCTTGCAGATTCTCGGTATTACTCGGGCTCAACTCAGGGGAAAAGATCAAACGCTCGCTTATCCTTCAGTGCCTTCACTACTTCGCTCCTCTGAACTTGTTTCTCCTCGACTTTGGCAGAGAAAAGATATCATTTTAACTTGTCATATTAATTTTTCTCCTCAGAGAAAAGAAGCTGAAATAGCCGACGGCATTAGGATTCTTCGGGTCCTCGCTATTCTTGCCTTACTCGGTATTGTTTACGAGACGTCAATCTACTTGGCCTAACACACCAATCGCATTCTCATCTCATGTTTTCCAATCACTGATACTTCCAAATTCAACAATCAGCTCACACGGATTGCCCCCCAAACCCCCACAAAGGCACATTCACCGAACCTGAAATATGGTAACATCGTGGAATCGTCTATTCCGAACCTCAATGCATCTACGTGTAGCCGAGATGACATATCATCTTTTGCTCTGTTCTTATCTCAAAGTATAAATCGCCTACCGTCGTGTTACCTAAAAGGACCTTTTTCCGAATTCATCCCTTCATGGAAGAAATGAAAATGAGGATTTTGGAGAGCTAGGCTAGATCATCTCTTATCATTCCAATGGTATCACGATGATCCCGTTGATATGGCTATCTTGCTTCTGTGCCTGATTAATTGTTAGTTCTTCTTGGGATCGATATCGATGTAGATATAGTGTTGCATGGCATGAGAACAAGTATCAAGTACATGAATACGAGAACCGCATACCTACAACGTTCATCTCGTGCTTACGATGATGGGTAGCAGTGATCACCCACGAACACGAATAAATTCTCCGAATAACGGCTCACGCACGACATATCCAAGTACATGATTTACGCCTCATTAGATAGCAATATTGGAACCTATAGAAAACTCGAATCTATCCAATTTATCAGCCGCTCCTCGGAAATTTCCATAAACTAGCATGACAATTAAGTGGATGATCTAAGCCAAGCGAGAAAATCATTTCTCCAGGAATCGAATTAGCGGGGTTAGATGGCGTTGATCAGCGGTACGGAAGATGCTTAAATTTTGAGGCGTTTAAATCTCCCTCCCCTCTTCTCCCTCCGAAGTCACACGGCGCAAATGATCAACATGCTGTACGGCACGAGAGGTACAAGAAACGCTGCAAGAGTGAAGCTGGATTGAAGATATTGCTGTGGGCTTTTTCTTCAGATGGCTATTACCCCAGATCTCCGCATTCGCCTCCTATTGTACATAAATTTTCAAATCTTCTTCCGGAATTTCGGACCGTGTAAGCATGCTGCTTCTCTCTGTCGTATTGTCTTGGTGATGTTGTTGATTAGCATCATGTAGATAGATAGATAGATAGATAGATAGATATTTTGTCAAGTATTAGAGTAACACATGACAAAAGATCTTTCTCAAGGGTTAGTTTTACTACTCCATTCTTCATCACGAAACTGCACGCAGCATTGCAGGCCGCAGAAAGATTGACCAGCATGATTCCATACTTAGATTATTTGTCAGTCACAACATTCATATCCATACTCTTAACACTTATGCGGTTGATCTCGGAACTGTTTTCTACAACTTGTTTGCTTATTTCAAGTCTATTAGGTATGATTTCTGATCTTATCTTGTTTACTTCGAGTAAAGAATAAGGAGCAAACAAACGGAGCAAATCCCAATAATGTTTAGGCTCTCTCGGTTCCCATACCTCCGGAATAAATGAAGCTTCAGTCGATATATTAAAAAACTTTTAAGGCAATGCAAGCTCGCCGTTCCCCAAATTAAGTGGCGCCTGCAAAGCACTGTTCTCTCAGATCCTTGAAAATTACTTAAGCAATGTTGGAATATGTTTTCATTTCATTTCCCAAAGAGGTAGTTGTTTTATCAGGAATATATTTTTCGAAGAATAAAGGGATCTTTTCATTATTATTGAAAATTGTTGAAATGATCAATGAAGTTCTGATTCACCTGAGGTTTCTCCCCTACATTGCCGAACCCCGCCCCCCGCAATGTCAAATCCTTGCTTAACGAACGATTTGTTAGTCGTATATATATACGAGTATATATATACGAACAGACAAAAAATGATGAAATTCAAGTTTCTGCGCTTTGGGTAGAAGATAAGCTGTCAATATGGCGCTCCGGAATTGATGACGTACAACTTGAGGTGTTCCAAAATAGCTTTTCTTATCTCAAATCTCCCACGACATATCGATAGGCAAAAGTACGAGCTGCCAAAATTCAGACAATAATACTTACCATCACTCTGGAATTCACCCCAATATGCCATATCGTAATCCCAGGCTCATGGCATCGCCCCCTCGCAAGATTGAGGCATTATTACAGTACCAAGATTATTAACATCAGCAATCTGAGGTGAGCGTTGACCGATTAGGTCAGCCTGTGGCTCAGCCGCCACGACCAGCATTGTTGGAATCTAGAAGCATTTAGTGGTGCATATCGTCGTAGAATGTAATAATTTCTTCTCTACGGAGTAGACACCGCTCTTTTCAAGGATAAGTCAGTCCCCCACACTACTCCAGCTGCTCTAGTCCGGGGTAAAATCATTTAAGTTTGGTACCATTCTTCAATTCGTCATTGAATGGCATTCCCAACAAAATCTATCAAGCCAGAAATGAGGTTTTAGTTCCTTAGCTACTTCTTGAAAACCTCTCCCGGCAAGATAACAACTTGATGATTTGCAATTGTCATACTTTTTATATTATTACGAAATGGTTGAAGTCAACAGTTGGTCTCAATTTAGCCATGCGGCCCATACCACGCCATACCCGTCCCAACTTGATAAGACTCTAATCTCTATCTCCAAGTTTGACGTTAGATAACCGTCCTATCCGCTGTCAAATGCAGGACAAATACTGGGGAGGTGATCCTCCATGGAAATTTGTCAAAGCCAAGCCGCCCTACAAGGTTGAAAGTTTTCTCCTCATTAATCATATCATTCGTTTATATCAAGTGAAGAAATTCGGAACGAGAAGGTTTCCCCCTCACTTTCACCCATGAACCATGGAATATCTGCACAAGTTTAGATAACAAGGCCGAATAAAACCTATACAATAATCAAGATCTAATATACAAATATACCGAGTAATCAAATCCCTCAATCTATATTTCGTCCCTCATTCCTCATTAGTAATGTCTACAGCAGCAGCAGAGTCAGTATATAATGCTTCGTATTTATTCCCGAGAGCCCTTGTGTAACATCAAAGACATGTATGCGGGGTTCTTATGTTCTATGTCTCAAATGTATCTTTTCTCCATCGTCAAACTTGATAGACCTTTACTTTTATCCTTGATAACGGAAGATATATATCCCTCTCTTCCGATACAACCGTTTCGGTACAATATCTTAACCTTCTTGGCAATCATCTTTGATTCGCGTTGATACATGGAATAGCCTCAATTTTCTCAATATCCAAAAAGCCTCTTTGAATCTGCTGAAGATTCGAAATTTTCCGGTACCACGGTTCACTTTGAGTTATTCCATTTTATCAGTTACCCTTTTCTCCGATTTTCTCAGGCTTGAAGAAGCCTCTTTGATGCAAAGTAGATATGTCACGGTACACAAACCCATCAACATCTCGTTCTCGCCGCCTCCTGATCTACGCCAATATTATTACAGCTCCCCCTTTTTCGCTTCCCCGTCTTTTAGCATTTCCTCAATGTCTCTTCGGAAGAAAGTCCTTATTCTACCGTCTCGTCTGATCACTATTGGAAAATCAATATATGCCAAAATCTCGATGTTATCTATTTTCCAATAGTACTCGGGCCCGAATATAGCCGCAAGATAGTTATTATGATGGGCTAATAGATAAATTAAATGCACGACATTCTTGCGCGGAATACTCCCCCCCTGAATAAAGGTTAAATTCTTAAGCGTACTCCAAGCCTAAAATCCGACCTTTAGTCAAGGGAGGAGAGGGGGAGAGACTACCAGATTCCCGGATTGAGCTGAGCACATATCAATATCATAGATTTAATATTATCCTATCTACGTATTCGTATCAGTATTAGTGTATCTTTTACTCTTCCCGTCTTTGAATCACGAGCTTTCAATCATTCATGAAATGATCATCTGCAGTACCGGAGTACGGCAGTCACTCACCCACACCTTGTCTCTTCATGCTACACACCAATTCAACCACACATCCAATTCGGAAGTCAATCAGATCATCCTCAATCTCGCCAAATCTCGCGTGTCGACGTTGTATCCCGTTTTGAGAAAGAATTCCCTATTTAACCCTTTTCCCCTCGTCTCACCTTGAGTCGCCCCATCTTGTCCGGTAAGAACATACCGAGTACAATATATGTTGCATAGAACATCCTTGGGGACGGATGAATCTCAACAGCTTTTAACCAAGGCCAGTCGGCCTAATCTTTTATTATCCCCTGAGGACCTGACTTTGGCAAAATTAGGATACGACTCATACGAGGGGTCGTTCTTATGCTTTTGGTCGTGAAGTGACAGGGGGAGTAGATTGCGTGGGGTCACTGTATCATTGAAGGAGATAATATGATGTTGCATTATAGTTCTCACCACTTCTCATCTCATCATCTTAGAGTATCATTAATAAATTCGATACAAACTCCAATCATCTAAGCAACATAACCGACCATCAATTCCAAATCGAATCAAAAACCTACCTTACCCCACAACCTCGCCAAGATCCCCTCCTACACTACCCAATATGTACGCGACCCCTTTCGGAAATCTCGGATTATTCCGCACCGTTCACAAGCCCCTCCCAAGATCCTACCCTCCAAATGCACCAGCTACCCCATAAAATTCCATACAGCGGCTGAATAGCCCCCTTGCAAATTAATCTCTTACTGCTTTCTCCCCGTTAGCATATCTGACCGGCGCGCGCCGTTTAAACGCCCATGCTGGATCTGGCAGTCTTTCAGCTTCCTAACCTGGGGTGCTTGAAAGCCACAATCCTATCGTCACCTTCCTTCTCCCTTGCCTATCTGCAAGACAGGACGGAATGACTATTGTATTTCTAGTCACGTAATTTTATAACGTCAGTCTTATTTTCGAGCGGTGTATTCTATGATAATACTCGGTGTATGATATTCTATTGGAATAGGCTGCTGCAGCTAAGTACCGACACCTTGATGGCTTGTTCTGTACACATACATTCACTAGGTACTTTGTGAAGACCCCTAGCATCATCATCATCATGCCAGTAGAGAACATAAACAGGTACCTGCATGTTACCTCAATCGTCCTATTTTAATTTATAGTCACATGTCTCTTAGATTAGATCATGTCAATCAATCCCTATATGAACAATACTTCCAGTACCGAGTGGTTTCGGAACAGAGGCATGCGTGCCTTTACAGGTTTACCGGTATAAATCATGTAGATGTAGATAGTACCGAAATTAGTATATATCTTTTTGGGACTTTCATGGATGTATATGTGGATGTACGCATGATACAATCTTATGATTCAAACACCTACGCGATTCAAGTCCTGTACTGTCTAAACCCGAGTAACAAAAAGGGATCAAAATTGGTCTACATTAATTAGATGATATATTTCAACATTAACAAAGCAAGGGTTTGAAAGGGATCTTGAGTTCAACTAGCACATCCACCTTTATTCATCTAATTTCCTATACCTAGTCTGACTGTCTAAGACGATGTACAGAAAAAGCGTAGATACATCTGCCACACCACACCACATTCTTCAACGGAAAGCGGATACCGGCATGTAGCAACCCGTACCGTACCGCACATCATGACACCCTCATACCATATTCATCAATACGTAATGACTCGATATAGAAGTGTAATACATATATTTCATTTACAAGTATCAAGACGTCATTGGCCCCCTCCCCAAAATTACTTCACTATTTCATATTTCCGGTGCAATCTTTGCTTCTTTCAAAAGAATGATATCTCGAAAGGACTTGGATTTTTGTATTGTGCTTTCCCATCAATCGGTTGAAGATGCTGACTGTAGGAGAAGAGATATCGAGGATAGAACTGTACCTTCCACTATATGATCTAGATTCTAGATCCTTGTTCTTCTCTTCTTCTCCTCTTCTCCTCTCCTCTCCTTACCATTTCCATATCCGGGATCCCCATTGTAATAATTTCAACATCACACAACGCATCTTTCGTGAATATACCCCAGACTTACATGCTACGACGGCAATGTATTTCATCATCGCTCTCATCATACTCACCTCCTCAACTCACTTCCTCACTTCCTCACCTCACCTACATCCATCCCATCTCCCATCCCCCGTCTCCCATGTTCCCATTCCCCTTTCCCCCTCCTTTCCCCTTCCCCTCCGTACTCACAAAGTACACTAGGTATACACCATCCAACTCCGCACCCAAGCATTTCGGTCCGAAAACCACCTTTCCCATCCCTCCCTCCCCATCAAACATCAAACCCACAGGGTGATGCCTCCTTCCTCTTCATCTTCCCCTCCCCGTCCCCTTCCTCATACATTTCATCTATTTCATATCTCCTTGTAGCCCGCTCGGTGGTGCGTGCATCTAATACACACACATATATATACTCCGTACATAAACACACAATACAAGCTTAGTCTTAGATAGACCCCCCAGACCCCCCAGACCCCATAACCTCAATCCACAATGCCGTAGGTACCTCAAGCCATGCAAACGAGAAGCAAGTACGACAGGGGGAACAAAGCACTGCGTGTACATCCCCGCCTTTTTGATCTTGTTAGTATATACCAGAAACTACACGCAAGAAAAAAAAAGGGGGGGATCAAGTACCTAGTATCATACAGTATAGATACCTACAGTATAGCATAACAAATCCAACCAACCCTACAAAATCCAAGAACCCTTTATATCCAATATTATCCATCCAGTTACTCCTATTCTGAATAGACCGACGAGATTCTTTTCTTCAATCCAACCAAAACCATAATAGGGATTGGGAATGGGGTTGGGATGGACTAACAATTACTCCGTAAGTATCGATTAGATAGCTCCTCTCCCCTTTCCTAATATCATATATCTACTAGGTGGTACTTTGTAGATAGCGGGGTAAAGTTAAAGTTAAAGTTAAAGTGAAAGTGAAACTTAAACCTTATTATCTATCTATCTATCTATCTATCTATCTATCAATCTATTCATCTATCTATCCATCCTTTTACTCATCTATCCATTCAATA